>JAPQNM010000042.1:3840540-3865540 GCA_029783475.1 Metacarcinus magister | reverse complement strand
ATATATATATATATATATAGATATGTATATATATGTATATATATATATATGTATATATATATTATATAGTGTATATATATAATATATATATATATATATATATATATTATATATATATATGTATATATATATATATATATATATATATATATATATATATATATGTATTATATATTATATATATCCAAGGTTGTTATCCCCTAAACGTGGGTTAGCTTGTTCAAGGCACGCCAGAGTTCATTGAGACATTACTCTCCCCTCACCCTCTGCACCTTGTATTTTCGTAGTAGAGTATACAGAGAAGGGCTTCCAGACTCCTCGCTCCGTCCCTTTTGTCACCTTTTACGAACCACAGGGATTACGGTGGTGTAGTTCTTGTATATTCAACCACAGGGCTAAGCCCCAACCACAGGGTTTTATCATAAAGTAACATGATTAAATTATAATTATATTCATTAATTTCAGAAAAGTGATTATGAATGCCCATTTGTTTTCCTGTACACAGACGCGGTGACATCAGAGTCTGATGTCCATTACATTCTGGTGACATCATGACAATCATTATCAAATAAAAGGTCTTCAAAGGCTTCGTCAATTCGATCTGTTGGATCAAGATCCAGATCACGCCGCTGTTAGCCCAGACCTTTATTCTATTTACGTTTTGCATCCCGGGATCCACATCTGGATTCAGCACACGCGTGATCTGCCTCCTCCTTCTCCAGAGGCAGGTTGAAGCAAATTTAATATGGCAGGCAGCAACATCTGGCGACCTTCCTTCTGGGATGAAGTAGTCTTATGTTGACAGTGTTTTGAACAATCTTTAAAGAATTGCAAGTTTCCTACAGGCAAGACGCACAAACCACTCCATATCTATGGTAGAATAAAGTGGTCATACGTTTATAAATCCATAAACTATGATTTCCATACCAATAGACAGCTTTACAAACTGATCATAACGTTTATTTAAAAAAAAAAAACTTTCTACTGCTGTTAGAGCGACATAGAAGAAGTGTGTGAGGCAAGAAAACATCACTCCAGGGCTGCCACGGCGTAACAGTAACTCTAACCTGTGACATAGAAACCCACGCACACACACACACACACACACACACACACACACACACACACACACACCCACACACACACACACACCACACACAACACAACGCACACACACACACACACACACGCACATACACACACACACACACACACCACACACACACACACACACAACAAAAGCATCTATGTAAATTCCTTGCATTCAATGAACTTACTAAAGTCTTACCTTAGTAATCACAACGCATTTTGCAATATTTAATAATGTTACGCATGACATACGACAGTTATTCACTAAACTTCAACCAAACATAAAATTGTGTCAAAGAGCTTCGACAGTGGGTTGATAAGATAAGGAATTGCCAGACATCTGAGGTTATATGACAGTTGGAAAATTCTTAAAGTGTTATCGACATACACAATTGATACATCTATCGATATGATGCAAATATTTTAAAGTCAAAGTGGAGGGCCGGATATCACTCTCTGAACGAAACTCACTGAAAAACTGTGACAACACATAATACAATTCACTACGTTTAAACAGTGAGGTGCAGGCCTACTTCTTGTCTATATGTGTGTATGTATCTCTCTCTCTCTCTCTCTCTCTCTCTCTCTCTCTCTCTCTCTCTCTCTCTCTCTCTCTCTCTCTCTCTCTCTCTCTCTCTCTCAGGTCCTTAATGGGGGAGGGAGGGGAGGGCCTGCCAAGCGGATCCGCTGATGGGCAGCCTAATGAAGCACCCAAGTCGAGGGAAGGGAGGGGAAGGGGAGAAGGGGAAAGGAGGGGAAAGAAGGGGGGAAGGAGGGGATGAAGAAAGAGAGAGAAAGAGAGAGAGAGAGAGAGAGAGAGAGAGAGAGAGAGAGAGAGAGAGAGAGAGAGAGAGAGAGAGAGAGAGAGAGAGAGAGAGAGAGAGAGAGAGAGAGAGAGAGAGAGAGAGAGAGAGAGAGAGAGAGAGAGAGAGAGAGAGAGATAGGAAGGCAACATGAACGATATGATAATATAAATAGATGAAAAGTGCCCCAATAATGGAAAAATATTAACCTTATTACAAATCTATAAAGCAGATAACGGAAAACCCATTAAATTTAGTTCACTAGTGTGGTAGGAGAAATATTTTTGAAAACAATTAAGAATATATGGATGAGTTTCTTCGTGACAATTTAGCTTTAGAAATGAAAAATAATGTAATAATTTTCCTATATAATTGATACTATAAAAAGAAAGAGGGAAAGAGAAGAGTAGGAAGAATGTATTTTTCCTGGATTTTAAGAAGGCATTTGATAAGATACTAAATGTGATTATTATGGAAACTACAGAGAATAGGATGAGAGAGGAGGAACAGGTGATCATTATGATAGCAATTCATAAATCGATGAAAGAACTAGACAAAATAGACAGAAAATATCTACTATTATGTATAGGAAAAATTAAAAGGGACATGAGAGGAAGCTAAAAGAATATATGATGTTTGAAAAATGTTTATAAAAAAGTCTTCTATGTAAATGAATTGCTACCTGGATTAGTTTGCAAAAAGGGTTGGATTATATGATCATTAATACTGCAACAGAAAAAGACGAATGTAGCTCATTACCTGTATGTTATAACTAGGTAAATACAACTAGGTAAATACACACACCTCAGGCATGGCTAACCTTGTATACACACATACACCCCCGCCCCCCACACACACACACACACACTTACATACACACATAGAAACAAAAAAAACATTCACACACAAAAACACAAGATAAAGCAGAAAATCTATAATGAAAACAATAAAACAATAAAAACAAAAATGAAAACAATGATACAACACACATCATCATTACGTTCTATCAACACTAACAAGAATGACTAAGAAAGGGACGAACAGTTATACCCAAAGCTACATTTACAAAGCTAACTTGTCTTCTGATTCAATCAAGTTCGTGGATTAAATGAATTCGTCAGAAAGCGAGAGAGTCAGAGAGACAGAGGGAGAGGGAGAGGTAGAGGGAGAGGTAGAGAGGAAGAGGAAGAGGGAGAGAGGGAGAGGGGAAAGTCGAGGCTGGAGAGAGAGAGGAAGGGATAGAAGTGAAGATAGGAACGGTAGAAGGTAAAGAAGAGAAGAAGAGTGCAAGGAAGCAAATGGGAGGAGAGAAAAAGGTTACCAGAGAGAAGAGAGAGAGAGAGAGAGAGAGAGAGAGAGAGAGAGAGAGAGAGAGAGAGAGAGAGAGAGAGAGACGAGAGGAGAGAGAGATGAGGAGAGAGGAGAGGAGGAGAGAGAGAGTGAGAGAGGAGCGATGGAGCGAGAGGAGAGAGAGAGAGAGAAGAGAAGGAGCGAGAAGGAGCTGTAGCGTAGAATGAATGGGGCAAGGTAATGGAGGAAAGAAAGTAAGGAGAAAAAAAACAAAGGACAGAAAAGGAAGGAGTGGGTTAAGGGAAAGAGGGAAGGAAAGGGAAAAAAACACACAAAGACGCAGGCAGTAAAAGAGGAGAAAAAAATAGCAAAACCTGATGCAATAACACAAATCAATACATTTTTTCCCTTTGCAAAACTCAAAACTCTCTTTACTTCCCCTTTCAATCCCCTACAACATTCCCTTCCCTTCCCCTGCCACGCTCCCCTCCCTGCCACGTCATGTCACGCGCTTCACCCTGCACCTCACGAATTTCCAGGGCCAGCGAGACACCATATCATGCGAGGGAACAACAAATTAATGAACATATTCTGGATATTCTTTCGTTAGGGAGTTTTGGTCCAGATTACGATTATATTAGTGACGTATTTTTTATTAGTATTTACTCTTTATTATATTGTATCACGGAAGAGTTTCATGGAATAACCTTTTTCTTCCCTAAGGGTTTAAAGGGTAAATGGGTACATGAAAACATTGTTGTATATTGTATTTTTTGTTTTGCGTGTGTGTGGGTTGGTGGGTGTGGAAAAGTGATACATATTGCAAAATAACGAGATAAATTGCTAATGACATTACAAAAATTACGTATAATTACATTCTTAAAAAGGACGATGTTGGTGTGTAAACAAAAAAAAACAAAAAAACACCTTCTGTCACCTATTATATAAGTTTCAATTCTGTTTACACATCAATTATTAGTTACTCAATAGACAAAGATTCAACTCTCCTCCCGTAACACTGACTCTAATCTTCTATTACATTCTCTACAGGTTCAATAAATCAGTATAGAGAAGCTTAATGCACCTCACAGCTAATCACACAACTTTATAGATGAAAACTTTAGGCCTACGTGTGATTAAATACTGAAGGTCAAATCAATTAAAGGAAATAAAAGTATAAAAAGTAGGAAAAAGTACAGCTCCAGGGAAAAGGTGTGGCCATTATTGCATTCCCGAGAGAGAGAGAGAGAGAGAGAGAGAGAGAGAGAGAGAGAGAGAGAGAGAGAGAGAGAGAGAGAGAGAGAGAGAGAGAGAGAGAGAGAGAGAGAGAGAGAGAGAGAGAGAGAGAGAGAGAGAGACAACGCATACATATAAAGATAATTTCAAATAATGATAACTATACTACTGTACTTTCCCCCTTCCCCTCCTCCCCTCCCCTCCCCCCCCTTTCTCTCCCCCTTGTGTTTTTTATTCCGCTATTCCATGCATGTAATATATCTTACTTTATATATATATACGATTTTTTTTTTCTACCCTCCTTTGCACTTTTTCAAACCGTAAAAAAACACGTATGAAAAAAAAAAAATACATATTCATGTTTTTGATAAATAGAACACTTTTTATTTCTCTCTCTCTCTCTCTCTCTCTCTCTCTCTCTCTCTCTCTCTCTCTCTCTCTCTCTCTCTCTCTCTCTCTCTCTCTCTCTCTCTCTCTCTCTCTCTCTTCTTCCTCTACCCTTGGCACAATTCTAAGCTAAACATGAGATGCTTCCAAATTTGATCGGACAAATATGCGATGCTCTAAATTCCATATCGGGTCAGATTCCCTCGGCAGATCGGTGGACGGGCAGGCACGTATGTGTTTGCAGCGCGTTTTGAGGATTGCACCAAATATTCTGACGATGATGGTGTCTGAACGAAGCCTTAGGGAGAGGGATGATCAACGGAGAGGAGAGGAGAGGAGAAGCAGGAGAGAAGAGGAGGAGAGGAGAGGAGGAGAGGAGAGGAGGAGAGGAGGGAGGAGGAGAGAAATGATGAAGTGTCTTAAAATGTATCGTAAGTGAGTGGTTGAGGACGAAATAAAAAGAAAAATCTAAACAATGATAAATAAAACCCACAAGGTGTTTAAAGCAGAACAAAAATGACGATGATAATAAAAATAGTAATAATGTACTAATGGTAATAATAATAATAATAATAACAATAATAAATAATATTATTATTATTATTATTAATATTATTAATACCATGAAGAAGAAGAAGAAGAAGAAGAAGACGAAGACGAAGGAGAGAAGAAGAGAAGAAAAAAGATAAAAAAAAACAAAAACAGCAACAGCAACAACAACAACAAACACCACATCATCCCCTTGAGGCGCTGCTCCTCAACAATTAAGTCATTTCAACGCCCAAGAAGAAGGAAAAAAATCCATCAGAATCTGGTGTGACGGTCATATGAGGGGGTCCTACCTGGCCGTCAAGGTGAATTAATGATACCTCACCTGAGTTCACCTGCTGGCCGAGATGGGAGGCTGATCAATGGCTTCAATAGGACCAGGTGAGGTGAGGGTGAGGGTGAGGGGAAGGGGGAACGGTGAGGGGAAGAAAGAAAGTGTAAGAAAGAGAGGATGGATGAAATGTGATGGTGAGGGGAGAATCAAGGTCACAGTAGTAATGGTAGAGTGTGTGTGTGTGTGTGTGTGTGTGTGTGTGTGTGTGTGTGTGTGTGTGTGTGTGTGTGTTTAAATACTCTACGTGGCCATACAACCCATTTACCTGTCCATCATCCCACTGCTACCCACACACCTATGGCCAGGCAGCGAGGGAGGCACGGAGGGAGTGGAGGGGGGAGGGGAAGCAAGGCGTGACCCAACAAGGATGTGAGAGGAGGAGGAGGAGGAGGAGGAGGAGCGGCTGCCAACGGGGCGGCCTCACAGTGTCTGGCTGGACGTGGAAGCAAGAGGGTGGCACCGCAAAGCCCTCCTGCCTCCCCTCAGCCTCCTGGACTCTTCTGCCGCGACTCCCCTCAGTGTCATCCCTCCACGCCTCCCCTCGGCCATCGTGAGCCGCCGGACTCCCTCCCTCTTGAGTGCCACGCCAATCCCCTCTGACAGTGCCCCTCGAAGTGGATATACACACGTTTTTTACTGTCTGACGTTAACTTATCCAGCATCATCCGAGGTATTGGTGCGAGGTGACGAAGGAGAAATTACATCAGTGAACCCGCGATGCTGTCTGTTTTTTTTTCTTCTTTCTTTTTTTTCCCTTCGCCACACCCGAGTCTCCTTTCCCTAAGTGACGTTGTTCCGCCTCGTTAATGTCTGTTGTTTATTTCCTTCCCTCTATTCTTTCGGTTTTTTTTTTTTCTCTCACGGTGCAGGAAAAGACTACCATTTGACTTTATACTCTTTACTGTTTTGATTCATGAGTTTGTTGTGTTTGGTTTTCATTTCTGTCTATTATTGTTGCAAGAAAATGTGTGTGTGTGTGTGTGTGTGTGTGTGTGTGTGTGTGTGTGTGTGTGTGTGTGTGTGTGTGTGTGTGTGTGTGTGTGTGTGTGTGTGTGTGTGTGTGTGTTATCTTCTACATATCAAACACACTCTCTACGTATCTATCTATGTACTTTTTTTCTTATCTATCTCATGACTTTAAGATAGCTAAGAACTATCAATTCACGATAAGAAATATAAGAAACAAAATTCATCTGTATATTTCCGAAAAAAAAAGACAAGTTTATGAATGTCAGGTGAACCAATTTTTCTGATGATAATGAAAGTAATGAAGATGATGATGATGATGATGATGATGATGATGATGATGATGATGATGATGGCGATGAGTGCGAAATAAGGAGAGCAATGATTAACTACCATCATGATCATGGCCTCCAAATTAATAAAGTCTGGCTGTTTGCATACCTGTCTAGCAATTAGTCTGTTGGCCTCTCTCTCTCTCTCTCTCTCTCTCTCTCTCTCTCTCTCTCTCTCTCTCTCTCTCTCTCTCTCTCTCTCTCTCTCTCTCTCTCTCTCTCTCTCTCCCATACATACACACACATTGTTATTATTTTCCTATATATTTATTTGCATTTTTAGTTATTCAATCTCCATTCTTTTCGTTCCTCTTTTACATTATTGTTATATACTTTTTATTATTGTTGTTACCGTGTTGAGGCGAAACGAAAACAGTGAACTTTGAAGCAGGTTTTGGGAGAGCCGTGAACGAAAGCAAGTGGAAGGAAATATATGTGTTATTGAATCGACTGTTGCTATTGTTCTCAGGCAAAGAGGACGGAACCATGATCAAAGCAACACGAAAGAGGGACAAATAAAGAACACGAGATAACGTAGGAAGAGAGGCAATATAAAGAAAGACAGAGATAACGAAATACAATTAAGAAGTCTTATTCTGAGCCTCCTCTTATCTCTTTGCTTGATTCGGTTTCCTCTTAAGGTGTTTTTTTTTTTTCCCTGTCCCTTTCTCTCTCACTCTCCATTTTTATTACTTTGTTTGCTCTTTCCCTGTTTGTATCCCTATCTTATCTGTAAACTCCCTCTCTTTCTCATTTCCATTTATTTATTCTCTCTCTCTCTCTCTCTCTCTCTCTCTCTCTCTCTCTCTCTCTCTCTCTCTCTCTCTCTCTCTCTCTCTCTCTCTCTCTTATCTTTACAGTCTCATACTTCATTTTCCGCCTTTCTAACAATCTTCAACTTTCTTTCTATCCCTCTATCTCTTCAACACTTTCTCTTCCTACATACAAATTTCCCTCCCTTTAGTACCCCGTGACACCCCCCCACCCACCAACCCAACCCCCCTTTTTTTTCCCTCTCCTATACAATACTTTCCAAAGAGGCTCAGATTGACTCAAACGACTCACACAACACTAACATAATGTGGCTGCAAGGGCCACACCGAGGGAATATGACTCTTAAAGATGACCCTAGAAAATATAAAGTCAATCTCCACCTATCTACTGAAGAGTCATCACCACTACCATCACCAGCAACAACACCTCCTCCTCCTCCTCTACCAATTGTCAAGGTCAACCTCCACGTTCACCTCTACTTCCACTTGCAGCTATTCCTTGTCCTCGTGCTTGTCCTCGCGTCCTCTGCCAACGGTAAGTACACATAATAATGACAGACTGTAAAGTAGCATAAAAGGTTCTGAGGTCGATGATCTGCCTCTACCGGGGTGTAATTTTTCACTCCGTGGGTATCTGTTTGTTCGTCCCTGTTTGTGTGTTTGTGTGTTTGTTGAAGGCTTTGCGGGTAAGTTTGCGTTTGTGAGGGAAAAGGGTGGGTGAGGGTGGGCGTGTTTGTGTGTTGGAGGGCAGGGCAGGTCATGTGTGTTTAGGGATTGTGTGTGAGAGGAAGGGAGGAAGGGTGGAAGGAAGGGTGGAAGGGAGAAAGGGTGATAATGTTATTTTTTTTTCCGTTGGTGAAAGAAGGAAAAAGAGTAATAGGTAAGTATGTCAACAGTGGTGTATGTTTTTTGTGTGTACCTGCCTCTGTGTGTGTGTGTGTGTCTGTCTGTTATGTGTGTGTCTGTGTCGGTTATGTGTGTGTCTGTGTCGGTTATGTGTGTGTCTGTGTCGGTTATGTTTGTCTGTGTCTCTGTGTGTGTCTGCGTCTGTGTCTGTTATATATATGTGTGTGTGTGTGTGTGTGTGTGTGTGTGTGTGTGTGTGTGTGTGTGTGTGTGTGTGTGTGTGTGTGTGTGTGTGTGTCTGTGTGTGTGTGTGTGTGTGTGTGTCTGGTTCCTCCTGTTTCTGGCTCACACAAGGTCACCACGCCTACCTTTCCACGACCCAGAGCGGCTTGCTAAAACCACCATTCTCATGTTACCTACCAGCCTTACCCTTAATGGTGCGTCTCTCTCTCTCTCTCTCTCTCTCTCTCTCTCTCTCTCTCTCTCTCTCTCTCTCTCTCTCTCTCTCTCTCTCTCTCATCATGTTTTACGCGTCAAAGCTCGTCTCAGGTGATGGAGTTTAAATAGATACTAATGGCAGCGCAGGTGTTCTCTCAGGTACACTTTGGGAGGCTGTGCTACCTTCCCAATGGTACATTTCACTCAATTCATAAAGTTAGTGTGAATGCGTAACTTGGGAGGTGATTTCATGCCACTCCTCCATTCACCGTGTAAGGACTGATGGTCACTCTCTAGCGGGGTTTGAAGGTGGGTCTGTCGATCATTTAAACGTCACCTCAGCCAACCATTGATCTTATTTCTCCTTTGTTGCAATGCGTCACCGATCGGATTTTGTTTTATGTTTTTAGTTTGGTTTATCAGTTATTTTTTACTTGCATTTCTCATGACAAAATAGAAAGAATTAAAGTAATAACAGTGATGATTCTATTACCACTACTACTACAACTACGACAACAACAATAACAACTACTACTAACATTTTCTTTCACATTATATACGACCTGCATCCATACTTAGTGATACTGTGTGATGTTCGACCTTCATTATTCCCGCATATTTACATACACATATAGTGCTATTTTACTGATGATTAACATATTTCTTATTTGCACGCCTGTCAACCATCGCTGCCTTGAAATCCAGGTTTATTGGATTTATTTTATTCTGATTTTGTTTCCACCAAGCAAAATAAAATAACTAAGAGAGATAAAAATGTCATCTATTACATTAACAACTACTGCTACTACTCTGTTACTACTACTACTACTACTACTACTACTACTACTATTGCTGGAAGACAGAGACAGAGGAAAAAAAACTGAGCAATGTAATTAACGGCGAAGCAAGTAAATGGAAGTCAATGACAGTTCTTTGAAATAAATGATCATGTAACAGAATACATGAACAACAAATGAATAAATAAATAAATAGGTTAATAAATAAATAAATAATGTTTGCATCGGTATCAATGGAGAAAAAAAAAATCAATTAGCATGAATAGAATAAGCGAACAAATTGATACTTGAATTAATGAATAAATGAAAACATGAGAGAGAGAGAGAGAGAGAGAGAGAGAGAGAGAGAGAGAGAGAGAGAGAGAGAGAGAGAGAGAGAGAGAGAGAGAGAGAGACAGAGAGAGAGAGAGAGAGAGAGAGAGAGAGAGAGAATCTAAAGATGCACTTGAACTAAAAGCTTCCAAATACCAACATTTGAAGCTTCACTCTGAAAAATCTAAAATAACAGTACACAAAAAATAAGAAAAATAAGAGGAAAATAAAGAGATAAAGAGAGAGAGAAAGAGAGAGAGAGAGAGAGCAATCCCATTTTCCCTTTCCTTCCTCTTCCCTCCCCCTCCCCCCCCTTCAGAACGGCCTTTGCAATACACCTTCCTCGTAGCCAGGTAGGAAGCATGCACAGAAGAAAAACAAAACGTAAAACAGTGTTGACTTCCTGCCTTGTATAGTTTTAAAACCTTTCATTTTTCTTATTATATTTTCTTTTTCCTTTATTTTCATTTTCATTCACGTTAACTTGGGCAATCTTGTGGGTTAAGTAAGGGAAAATGAGCCAGAGGGGATTTTCTCTTAGCATAGAAGCAGTTTAATCCCTCCATTGTTCTCTTCTCTTCCTCCTCCTCCTCCTCCTCCTCCTCTTCCTCTTCCTCCTCTTTCTCATTATCCCCCTCTTCCTCTCCCTCTCTAACTTGTCATTATATTCAGATTATAATTTCCATTCTTCCTCATTTTTCTCCTATTTTCCTTCCCAAATGCCTCCATAGTTCCTCTTGACCTCACTACGTAATCTGCTTCCCCTTCAACTCTCCTTCAATGATGTAGTAATCTCATTGATCCTTCCATACTCCTCTACTACATCACAATTCCTTCCGAGTGTAATTCAAAGGACGTTTCTCTCTTACTGTGGTTTCTACGAGTTGAAGGAATCGTAGGATGTCTCAAGTTTTATGATTATTCTACTTCCCTCATGCCTTATATTCCCAGTTTAAAGTAAATCCTATATTGTTGATCTTTTTGGATGATTGAAGTATGGTAGGAATCCTAATGGAATCCCGGTATAAGACGCGACGCGATCCCCTTCAAGCCTCTATTGTCAATCCCATGAAAGTGGAAGTGATATAGTAAAGTATGCGTCTTAGTCACCAGCCCCCCCGCCCCCCCCAGGTGACTTTCCTCTTCTTCTTTCTCTTCCTCTTCCTCTTCCTACTCCACCCTTCTCTCCCTCTCCATACTTTGACAGCTCTTTGGGAAAACATTTATGTAAGAGAAAACTAAAGAGTGATGCTTTAAAAATAGCTGTTGAGTAGGATTCCATAGCGGTGCGAATACACACACACACACACTCACTCTCTCTCTCTCTCTCTCTCTCTCTCTCTCTCTCTCTCTCTCTCTCTCTCTCTCTCTCTCTCTCTCTCTCTCTCCTCTCTCTCTCTCTCTCTCTCGGAAAAGACACAAAGAAAAAGAAAGTCTGATAGGAGAAGACAGACAATCAGTCAGACGGAAGGACACGGACACACACACACACACACACACACACACACACACACACACACACACACACACACACACACACACACACACACACACACACACACACACAAACACACACACACACACACACACACACACACACACACACACACACACACACACTCCCACTATGTATATTACGTATGTTATGTATATTAGAGAGAAAGAAAAACATTTGAGAAACGGATGGAGCTACAAGACGGAGGAAGAAAAACAAAAACATCCAACAAACCAAACTTGATGTTGCTACCGTAAAAGTTGTGTTGTGTTTGTGTGTTGAGAAGGAGTATCCAAGCAACACTTCCAGAATTCAAGTGTTGTATCATCACCTGAATTCTGTGGAAGCTGTGAGAGGTGTTGCGTCGAGTGGGAGAGGAAGGAAGATAGGAAGGAAGATAGGAAGATAGGAAGGAAGTGAGGAAGGAAGGGAGGAAGGAAGAAAATGATGAAGGAAGGAAGTAAGGGCAGATGGAAATACAAGTTTACTCTTCCCTTTGTGTTGCGTGAGGTGAGGCTAAACAGGAAATTCTAAATAGTGTTGCAAATGGGAGAAACGTGATTGGACAGGTGTTGATGGCAAGTGTTTAGATTAATAGGTGTTGCGGGAGAATGGTTGAGGTTTTCCATGTAACACTGTATCGCTTTGTGTGTGTGTGTGTGTGTGTGTGTGTGTGTGTGTGTGTGTGTGTGTGTGTGTGTGTGTGTGTGTGTGTGTGTGTGTGTGTGTGTGTGTGTGTGTGTGTGTGTGTGTGTTTGCAGTGGTCTACAAAAACCTCCACAGAAGAAAAGAGAAGAAATGAAAGGAGAAAAAAATAGGTTTCTTTGTGTTGCATAGAAAAATAGCTTGACAGAACGAGTGTTGCCGTGTAGCAGAGAGATGCAGGACACGGAAATCTTAACCCCCCAAAAAAAAGAATACAAAGAAACTTAATAAATATATATTTTTTTCCACCCTTGGTCATATAAAAAGACGAAGAAATATGGTGAGAAAAAAATGGGGGAGTAAGCACCTGTTTCACTTTAGTCCCCCCCACAAAAAATGATAAAAATGGAAGCAATGAAAGAAAATGAGATATGTTAGCGGATGAAAAAAAAAGTGGACTGTCTTGCCATCTTTTATTACTTCACTGTAAGCCTGGCGCGTTAATTAATAAAGGGAATAAAGGGTGTGAAATGAGACGACGTGTGTGAGACAGGAAATAATAACCTGACTCTTAGCTTATTATGATTTTTTTTCCCCTTCTCCCTCCACGCGGAAACAAGTGATAAAACACAAAACATAAACACGTCCCACGCGTATTGTAGTTAACCAAGCGGCAAACTATTTTTTTTTTCCTCGATAACTTTTCGATCGTGAAAATTCCCCACTTTTTATTTATCTCTTTTTATATTTTCTACATTGTCAGTTTTTTTCCCTTTTCTTGTTCTTTTACTTATACTTCTTCTTCTTCTTCTATTTTTTCTTCTCCTTTTTCTTCCTCCTCCTCATTCTTATCATAGATTTTTTTGCTTTTTTCTCTCCCTTGTTTTCGCACACATGAAGAACGAGTTAACGAGGAGGAGGAGCAGGAGGAGGAGGAGAATGAGAAGAAGGAGAAGGAGGAGGAGGAGGAGGAGGAGGAAGAGGAGGAAGAGGAGGAGGAGGAAAAAAATCAAGAAAGTAAAGACAGGAAGGTTTAAAGCTAGCACTACGTACCCCGATTCCTCCCCTTCCATCACCTCCATCACCTCCTCCTCCTCCTCCTCCTCCTCCTCCTCCTCCTCCTCCTCCTCCCCTTTCCATCACCTACTCCTTCCCTTTCCTCTAGAGTAATAAAGATATCCACAGGTAACAAGAGAGAGAGAGAGAGAGAGAGAGAGAGAGAGAGAGAGAGAGAGAGAGAGAGAGAGAGAGAGAGAGAGAGAGAGAGAGAGAGAGAGAGAGAGAGAGAGAGAGAGAGAGAGAGAGAGAGAGAGAGAGAGAGAGAGAGATGAAGAGAACGCGATTGGAGAACCATTTCTGGCCATTTCTTTCCCTTTCCCCTCTGTTTCCCCTCCTCTCTCCCCTCGTCCTCTCCCCTCGAGGCAACACAAGCAACACAATAGGTAGGTAGACTCATGACACAACTTGGTCTCGATGTGTTCATGTTTCACAATGCTCTCTCTCTCTCTCTCTCTCTCTCTCTCTCTCTCTCTCTCTCTCTCTCTCTCTCTCTCTCTCTTTCTTCCTTAGGGCTCATTAGTGAATAGACCAGGAGGAGGAGGTGTAAGAGGAGGAGGAGGAGAAGAAAAAATGGGGGAAGATGATGATGATGATGATGATGATGATGCATGAAGAGAAACGAAAGAAAGAAAATTAAAGAAAGAAAGAAATGAAAGAGCTTCATTTACCTCTGGAATCTTCCTTGAAAACTCTTGAAAAAAAACTCTCTCTCTCTCTCTCTCTCTCTCTCTCTCTCTCTCTCTCTCTCTCTCTCTCTCTCTCTCTCTCTCTCTCTCTCTCAAGTAAGGTGACGCAATGGAAGTATTAACCGAGTGCCGTGACGCTATTGGCTGTTCCTGTTAACTGTGAGCCAATGAACGCGAGGCAGCCGGACTGATGGCATGAAAGGTGCATTTTGATTGGACGTTTCCCTTTCCCCTCATCCAATCACTGCGCCTTTTACACGCCCACGGATAAATCATGCACATAAAAAGAACGACGAGGAAAAAAAAAGAGGAAAAAAAAAGAGAAGAAAAAAAAAGGGGAAAAAAAAGAGGAGAAAAAAAAGAGGAGGAAAAAAAGAGAGGAAAAAATAACACCAGAAAAATTATATGCATTTCTTTTTTTTCTCTCTCTCGATTAAGTGAATGAAAAAGAAATTACTGAATCATCCCTTCATTATCCGATCTCTTGTTTGATGTGGCCGTTCAGACCTTAATCCGATTACCCAAGCAGGGGGGGGGGGGGAGGATAGGGAGGAAGAGAGGGGAGGGGAGGTTGCCAGAGGAAGGGAGGGATTGGGTGGAGGGAGGGAAAGGTGTTTGAGGGAGCGGGAGAGAAGAATGCTGGGGTTAGGAAGAAGTGATGACAGAGGGAAGGAGGAGGGGCCTTGGGGAGGTAGTGGAAGGAAGGTTAGAGAGAGAGAGGAAGGAAGATGGGGAGGAAAGAGGGTTAGATTATTGAGGAATGGTGGTGATGGTGACTTTGGAATGGAGAGAAGAGGTGATAGTGAGGGAGAAAGGAATAAGGGGAAAGAAGGCTACTACTACTACTACTACCAATACTACCATTCTTCACTACCATCATAACACCACCACCACCACAACCACACTCAGAAACATTATTACCACTACCACATCATGCCCCCTTCACCCCCTCACCCCGTCGCCTGTGTATCTTCATGAGGGCCAACAGACAAACTTTAATTTCGCTAGGTAATTAAAGCTGAAGGGAATGAAGTGAGGGGAATAAAGTGAGGGGAATCATAACGCTTGCGAACCTACAGGGATGGAAGGCGACGAAGGGGAGGAGACAAGGGAGCAGTAACAAAAAGGAGAAGGTAGGAAAAATAAGATAAGGGTGAAGGGAAGTAAGTAGGATTGGATAAGATGTATGTGTGTGTGTGTTTGAAAATAAAGCAGCAGTAGTAGTAGTAGTAGTAGTAGTAGTAGCAGCAGTAATAATATCAATAATAATAATAATAATAATAACAATAACAATATTAATAAAAATAAACCATTCTCCCAATTAATTAGTCAACCATTAGGATAAGAAAACAAAAAGCCAATGTATCCTGAACTCACAATTAATAAAAAACACTAAATAAACGCAAATCCAAAGACAAACTAATAATAATAATAAAAAAATATATTGCACTGAAACATGATAAGACTATTAGTTACGTGAGTGAAAGAAAACGGGATGAGCTACATGTTTCCATACTGCTTACGACTTTGACAACGGCAGGAATGGAGTTTTTTTTGTCCCTGACCCACACAGACAGTACTCTCTCTGATCCACACGTGATACTTTTACTCCTGATCCACACGTGTTATTCTTCCCCTTGATCCACCCATGCTATTCATCCCCTTTATCCACACGTTCCATTCTTCCCTTGACCCACAACTGCATTTTTTCCCTTGATCCATGCGAAAGCTGACTAAAATCCCTTAAATCTAGGTGGGAGGAGAGTAACTACGGTACAGGTGGCTGGAAGTGTCTTGAGGAGGCACTTGTAGAGGGTGAGGGGAGGGTGAAGGGAGGGTTGGTGGACGCCTTGGCCCTCGTGTGTATTGAGTCTCCCCTCAGGTAGCACTGGGAGGGCCTTTGTGGCACCTCCTGTAATGGGTCTTTTTGTAATGCCGTCAAAATGGAGGAGCAGGTAAGGGGAGGCGTGGGTGAGGAGGGTGTGGGTGTGGGTGTGTGTGAGAGAGAGAGAGAGAGAGAGAGAGAGAGAGAGAGAGAGAGAGAGAGAGAGAGAGAGAGAGAGAGAGAGAGAGAGAGAGAGAGAGAGAGAGAGAGAGAGAGAGAGAGAGAGAGAGAGAGAGAGAGAGAGAGGAGAGAGATGAGAGAGAGAGAGAGAGAGAGAGAGAGAGAGAAAAAATCTGATTATTTTCGATACACTAAAAAACACGTCCTAAGATACTGTTCGGTTCACTTAAATTAATGAAAATTGAAACACATCATTTTGTTTCCTTTCCCTCCCCTCCCCCCCTCTCCTACTTAAAGATTAACATGAAATGAAACTGAACAAGAATGCAAACAAGTGCTGGTCAGGGAGGGAGGGAGGGAGGGAGGGAAGGTTATGAGAGGGAGGGTTTGTTATTTCCCAGGAAGGGAAGGTGAGAGGGAGGGAAAGCGGAGGAACATCAAGGAAAGGGGTGGGGGGAGGAAGGAGGAAAATACGAGGCTGAGTACATCTAGAAACAATGAAGGAAACTAAAGATAATTTGAAAGCAGTTCTTAAGGTGTATATATATGTATTCTACGTATAAGAGCAGGCTAGAGGGTGTGGATATCCTTCAACACGTTTGTTTCAACAAGACAGACTGTGTATAACTTTGCGGCCTAAAGTTAGTTATCTGAGGGCATTCCATTACATGTTCGAGGCTTTGATTTGTGATGCATCCCCCTCCTCGACTCTACCTGCCAGACATGTCGGTAACCAATTTCATTTCCAGCTGCCACAGCACCAGTGACTGCTTCCTCATCTGTGCCACGCTGACGTGCAGTTACAGATCAATGACCAGGATACCTGAAGGTGACGCTGTGCATGCAGCATTTCGCCAACAGGAGGCTCAAAGATGATCTAACGCATGTTTGCAGCACAGATCAATAAACGTGACTTGTCAACGGTGCCTCGGTAATCACTCCCTCGAGGTCAGGCACCCTTCTTAGGCTGGCTGGTGAGGCGCCCCGTGACAACTTCAACCAACCTAAGGAGGAAGCCTGAAGAGCCAGCCTTCGTTTCCTTTCCTGGGCAAGAGTGAGAAGGTTGTAATGCGACTAACGGCGTCATAACGCTGCGGGTGAAGTCAGTTACGAGAGTCTGGAGTTGCCTGAGAACCAGACGAGTTGGATCAGAAAGGACATGTTCATGACAGGTGCTGGACGCTAAAAATTACTCGGGCATTTACGTGCACGTGAGGTAATATTGTGGCTGCGTTGTTTTGGCGTTGGAGTATTCTGGTGGTGATGGTGATGGTGGTGGTGGTGGTGGTGGTGGTGGTGGTGGTGGTGGTGGTGGTGGTGGTGGTGGTGGTGGTGGTGGTGGTGGTGGTGGTGGCAGACTCGATATGTAAAGTCGATTTTCCTGCCGTCATGAGAGAAGCGGTGTGCATGTCGCCTCACAACACCTGGGCTTCACGTAACCCCTCGAGGCCCAGTCATTCCCTTCAGGTAGCAAGGAAAGGGATGATGTTTGCTTGTCACTAACTCCACGTCCGCCAGGCTGAGTTCGTTCATTTCCAAGACTTAGGTCACAGCAAACAAGGATCAATAGCAGAAAAAAATTGTATAAATTCGTGTTCAAACATGGCAGGGAGTTGGGTGATGACATCTATGTTTTGAACAATTAATTAGTTCACAAGTTTAGGTGAGGGCACGAAGGGGGAATACAAATTTGATGAAAATCTCTTGGGCTTGTATTACCTGCCTCAGACATCACATCTCCAAGGCAGTGGCGAGAGTGAGAGAGTCTGGAGTCTGTCTAAAGGGGATTCAGCTGTTGTCCTCATGTTAAATATTAAGGAGACTGGTGTGTCATCATGTCTAGCATCTGGGCAAGTCAGCTGCGTTCCCAAGCTGGACGGTAAACAGCAGCAGGTGCATCTTCGTTTTGAATATGGAGGAGGTCCAGGTGTTCTCAGGTCAACACTCGTGCCTGCTTTAAGATGGTGGATGATGGGTCTGAGGGGCGGCGATGAGAGGAACATTTACCTGGTTTAGATATTGAAGGATGTGGCGAGAGATAAAGTTCACAATACTAGTCGACTTAATGTTTGGGACGTAAGGGCTTGTGAATTTTCCTGTTTACACACACCTTTAGTTTAGATACATGACAAATATGAATGCCTAATGGGAACAGTTGGTTGGTGAATGATCCAAGTATTTTGCATAACATTCGTAATTACTTTTTTAACTAATAACTGCTGCTGATCCAGGCTAGGGAGAACGCGCTGCCCCCATGACGGTGCAGGGGCGTCTCTGCTTCATCAGGATACACGCACAGCCACACCACACTAAGATGGAGACGAAGTGACCTAAGTGTCGTCGTGGGGCGTGTGGCTCAAGTAACCTTTATGCAGATGAGACCCACGTTGCTAATAACTGTTTCGTTAGCAAGCAAATCAAGACCTTAAGGAGCCTGTGCATCCACTACACTCTAGAAGCCTCGCATTAACCCAACCCAACGCCGACTGTTTGAGGATTATATCACGATCAGCGACATTGAGTGCTGCCTCGGGGACAATGAAGGCAGTGCAGGTGGTGTGAGTGCACAGTAAGGCCAGTGCTTAGCAAGACAAGGGCTGCTACTTCAGTCACGCATCAACACACGAGGTTTGAGATAAAACTTGCTGGGAATAGAGTGCAGTAGATGTTGTGTTCAGATTTATGCGTTCTGGAGCTTAACAGAAAGGAGCATATGAGTGAAAGTGGAATGAACTTGTTACATTATGGGGAGAGAAATGACTGTGGCTTCTATGCAGGCGAAAGGCAGCTCACCACAACTTAAGCCTTGGGTTGCAGTCTCGGGGTTGGAGGTTTTCCAGCGTCGAGCTGTTAGCAAGCCTTGGGGCTGGAGAATGGTTCGCCACCACCAGCAGGGGGGAGGGTGGAGGAGGGTGGAGGAGGGCAGCCAGGCTGCGGCTTTACTGGTGCGTGAGGAAGACCAGTGCAGCCAACTATTTTTATAACACGAATGGAAACAAGTCAAAGGCACCAGAACAAACAGGAAAATATCTTGCTAAGCATTACTCACTAACTTATTCCATGACGGCCCTTTATTTAGTTCCAGGCCACTCCATTTTATGCCTTTCCAGGAGTCATCAGTGAGGTGAAGGTATGTGTGAGCATCCAGCACCACTACATGAGGACATTCAGGCAGGTGAAGGCCACAGGTGCGGCAGGCAGCACGGCAGACTGCAGTGGCGTTTCTCACACACGTTACAGCACTAATCCGTCTGTGCAAATTTCCGTCTGACAGGTGTGGGCAATAATTCCTTGTAAAACATTTTTCCCACTTGTCCGTCCGAGGCTGGTGTGTAAAGTTTTAAAATTCTCTGGTGACAGTTAGAAAAGCTGAAAGAGACTCAGCAGTACTGGCGTCCGGCTCCCCTCCCTCTGTGTGTGTGTGTGTGTGTGTATGTGTATGTGTATGTGTATGTGTATGTGTGTGTGTGTGTGTGTGTGTGTGTGTGTGTGTGTGTGTGTGTGTGTGTGTGTGTGTGTGTGTGTGTGTGTGTGTGTGTGTGTGTGTGTGTGTGTGTGTGTGTGTGTGTGTGTGTGTGTGTGTGTGTGTGTGTGTGTGTGTGTGTGTGTCAGTCAGCACAGCCCCGCCCTTTCCTGCCTCGCCCAGCCTTGCCTCCCTCCAGTCCTCGGGCGTGATGGTCCCCTGCAATGAGGTTCCTCCACTGTAATCACGAAGGTTCAGAGTAAATCTCTCTAAACCACTATCGTATTATATAGCTTCTATCATATTTTCTTCTTTTTAGTCGCTTCTTTCGTACTCTCTACTTTATTCCTTTGTGGGCGCAGATCCTCTGAGGATGGCGGGGATGACTACCTCAGATATCCTACATGTCATATCCTCTCTGTAATTCAGTAGTAATTCAGGAGTATATTATGAGCGAAGAAGCAACTCATTAAATGTATAAATATGTTTTCAGAGGTGCATGTACTGACTGCTTCAACTCATCCTTGTTTGCCTTACATCAAACTACGAGTGTGAACGAAGATTCTCTGCTTTACGTTGCTTTGAAAAATGACTGAGATCAACATTAACACAGCAGCGTGTGCATCACATTACTGTGTGTCATGTTCACAAGAATGAGCCGTGTGTGTGAGTGTGTGGGTGTGTGTGGGTGTGTGTGAGTGTGTGTGAGAGTGTGTGAGTGACAGAATTTTCCTTGACATTTTGCCAGAGCAGAAATACATTTATTTTTCTCAGTACTCAATCGAAACATGTGTATTGCGCGAGTGTCAATATTTTCAGGCAGGGAAGGAAAGGGAAGGAAAGGCAGTCAAGTTACCCGCCACACCTTGACGTACAGACAGGTGACGCCACACAAAGCTGTCACCTGGAATGTCAAGCATGGAAAAGAGGAGAGAAAATATAACGACTCAGTGACCTACTCTTGGCGGGGCTCAAGGTATATATCCTAAACCTTAACCCCAAAAACAATAATACCCAAATGTTATTGTTTTGATTCTGTACAGCACATATTTTTTTGAGTCCGTAGTAAGGTGATGCTGGTCAGAAACTTGCATTGTTTTTTTTACTTAACATCTACAAATGGTGATTAATTTATAGACGAATAGACATAAATAAAATAATACTGGGAAGGACATAAAGAATACATAAAGAACGGTGATATGAAAGCTGAAATGTGCCTTCTCACTTTACTTTAACGCCACATAAGGAATGGTTTCTCATGCTATAAATAATACATTAACACTATAAATAACGCGAGAGAGAGAGAGAGAGAGAGAGAGAGAGAGAGAGAGAGAGAGAGAGAGAGAGAGAGAGAGAGAGAGAGAGAGAGAGAGAGAGAGAGAGAGAGAGAGAGAGAGAGAGAGAAAGTAACATCATAAATAACAATGCCAATAAATAACAATAACAAAAAATGCCATTGTTGAGAGAAGAGAGAGAAAAAAAAAAACAATAATCAAGACTAACTAAGAGAAAAGGGAAAGACAAAGACCCATACATATATAAATCAGTTAGGAAAATTTAAGAAAGTAAAATAAATGAAGGGGAAAAAAAGTGAGAGTAGTGAGAAAAAGTGAGAGGAAAAAATGAGGGAAGGAGGGAGTAGGGAGTAAAGAAGATATTGTGGAGGAAAGAAAGATGAGGAGGAGGAGGAGGAGGAGGAGGAGGAGGAGGAGGAGGAGGAGGAGGAGGAGGAGGAGGAGGAATGGAGGGAGGAGGAGGGTAAACTCATAGTGGAAGGAGAGAAGTGGAGGAAAAATGCTTCAGACATGACCTGCGAGCTCGAATTGAGAGAGAGAGAGAGAGAGAGAGAGAGAGAGAGAGAGAGAGAGAGAGAGAGAGAGAGAGAGAGAGAGAGAGAGAGAGAGAGAGAGAGAGAGAGAGAGAGAGAGAGAGAGAGAGAGAGAGAGAGAGAGAGAGAGAGAGCGAGCAATTCAATGCCTCTTTCTTTCCTCTCACATTATCTTTTATCACGTTCTCTCTTGATTGTTCCTCTTCATTTAGTCATATTCATACTTCCTCCCTTTCGCTGACCCTTTAAATCTTTCCATTTTCTAATTCTTTCTCCAGTTTCAATTCCTCGACTCTCTATTAAATTTGTTTTCCTCTTAACCTATTCCTCTCTTCCCTTATATGTAATTTGCAAGTAAGAAAAAAAAAAATAAGCAAAAACAGGCAAACTAGTAAAAATAAGCACTAATTCCACGAATATTTGATAAATTTTGTATACGAGGGAGGACGAAGAAGAAGAAGAGGAGGAGGAGGAGGAGGAGGAGGAGGAAGAAGAAGAGGAGGACTGGTAATAGGAATGAGAAAATGAAAACCGGAGAACAACGATAATTTTGAAAAATGTGTTTACTCTTAAAAATTTCGCACGCATTCACGGGCTGCTATTAAAACTTTACTTTCACTCATTAATTCTTTTGTGAACCTTCGAAGAGTGCTTGTTGTAGTTTTGAAAGGCAACAGATGACGCTGGTGGGGATGAAGGGGGATGAGGATGAGGATACAGGATGCTGGAGGGTAAGGAATGAATTGAGGCAGAAGGGGAAGATAGAAGAGAAGAGGAAGAGAAAGAGGACCTGCAGTTAGTGGGAGGGGGAAAAAAAGTAAGGAAATATGAATGAGGGGAGGAAACAGAGGGAGAAAAAGGTTAAAGAGGAAAGGAAGAGAAGGAAAAGGAGAGGAAAAGAGGAAGCATTTTCACCCCTTTAAATTTTGAAAGTCTGAAGAATTGCTATGAAGAATGTTGCTCTAAAACGAACACCAGTTAAGGCGCAGGAGAAGGAGGAAGGAAAAGGGGGGAAAAAAAGGGAGTGGGAGGGGAGGAGAGGCAAAGGGAGGAGGAAGGGGTCAGGAGTGTAAGGCATGAAGCAGAGGGAAGGAAAGCAGGAGGAGGAGGAGGAGGAGGAGGAATTGGATGCAGTGATGGAGTGTTTTAGGGAGTGAAGGATCGGGTGGAGGTAAATGGGATAGAGGTTAAGAAAAAGGGAAGAGGAAACAGGGAGAGAAAGAGGAGGAGGAGGAGCAGGAGAAGAAAGGGAGAAGAGGAGAGACATGATAGATATTCAGCAATTTTCTATAATGGAAGAATGTGATTTGTGAGCAATAAATAGAAATAACAATAACAAATAACAAGATTCAAGAGAAGAACGACGAGGAAGATCAAAATAACAGTAGTAGTAGTAGCAGTAGTAGTAGTAGTAGTAGTAGTAGTAGTAGTAGTAGTAGTAGTAGTAGTAGTAGTAGTAGAGTAGTAGTAGTAGTAGAAGCAGGGACAATAACAATGATAAAAATAATAAACTGGTAAAAATTAGACAGCAATAGAGATAAGGATGAAGAATATTTGGTTTACAATGAAAAAGGAAGGACGGAAGGAAGGAAGGAAGGAAGGAAGGAAGGAAGGAAGGAAGGAAGGAAGGAAGGAAGGAAGGAAGGAAGGAAGGAAGGAAAGAGACAAGAAAATATGGAGGAAATAAAAAAGGATCGCGAGGAGAGAAAAATTATATATATACAGAAGAAAGAAAATTGCAAGAAAAAAAACACCACGATGGAAGATGACGAAATGGAAGAAGACGAGGAGAAGGAGGAGGGGAGGAGGAGGAGGAGGAGGAGGAGGAGGAGGAGGAGAGGAGGAGGAGGAGGAGGAGGAGGAAAGTAGGAAAATCTGGTGGAGCTTGACAGGTACACGGCACACACCTTTCCACGTAAATTTGAGTGTAACTTGCAAAGGTATTTTGGTGAGACGTGGCCATCAAGGGAGAGCGAGGAAGCAAGGAAGAGGAGGAGGAAGAGGAGGAGGAGGAGGAGGAGGAGGAGGAGGAGGATGTTTGTTATTATTATTATTATTATTATTATTATTATTATTATTATTACCAACATCATCATTCTTTCCTAGTAACTAAGGTTGAATTTGTTTGGTTTTCTATCTGCCTGTCTGTCTGTTTCTTTCCTTGTATGTATTTAGTAAGAAACGAAATGTCTTGAAAAGAGTGGAAACACACACACACACACACACACACACACACACACACACACACACACACACACACACACACACACACACACACACACACACACACTAATTAAGTCTGAGCCTCTAAGGAATAGTGAGACAAAAGAGAACAAGAAGAAATGCTTACTCTCTCTCTCTCTCTCTCTCTCTCTCTCTCTCTCTCTCTCTCTCTCTCTCTCTCTCTCTCTCTCTCTCTCTCTCTCTCTCTCTCTCTCTCTCTCTCTCTCTCTCTCTCTCTCTCATTGGTCTATATAGCGACAAAATTACAACTGGTGCTTCACTTACGCTTCAACAAGACACAATAAAAAGCTTCACTGTTACCTGAGAAAAAACCGTAATTAGACCAGGTGGAAATGCAGATTAACGTAAACCAATGCTAGCTTAACCATTTTTTCAAGCTGGGACACACACACACACACACACACACACACACACACACACACACACACACACACACACACACACACACACACACACACACACACACACACACACAGAAAAAGAAAAATATAAAGAAAAAAAAAAGTGCAACAGTAAAACAAAAATTAAGTGTGAAAAAACGTCATGAATCTCTGTGTTACAATCACGACAATTATATTAAATGACTTTTATCCCTTTTTTTTTTTACCTAACGATGCAAAAAAGCGGAATGTGAAGTTAACAGGAATCTGGGCTTTTTTCTATTAATACTTTCCTCCTTAAATAGTGAAGAGCAACACAGAACAACCCTAAAAAGGCACTACAGCCCTTCTTCGTTTTCGTATAAGTGGTGGAATTAGTGAAGGTTTTAACACGACTCTCTACCTTATGTTAATTGGGAGGTAGACGCAGGCTGAACGGAGGGTCGTCGTGAAAATTTTATATCACCTAGGTTATATGTGTTGCCAGAGTCGTTTCCCTTAACTAGACATGGCCTTAGAGGAAAGAAAAGGTAGATATAGTATACAATCTAACTAGACACGAACTTAAGAGGAAAAAAAGGTAGGTATAGTATAAAATCTAACTAAACATGCTCTTGGTGCTAAAAAAAAAGGTAGATATAGTAGAGACAAGTAAAAAAGAAACAATAGATTATATATAAGAACGTTACGTAAATTAAGTATATTATAATTCATTCCATCAGGAGTTATTTCATCTTAGATATACGTGGCTTTAGTGTGAAAAAACGCAGTAAGGACTCAAATCAAACCAAATAACTATATAAAAAAAAACCGAGAACATTTAAACATTCCATACACAAAGCAAATTTCCATTCATCCTTCCCCTTTTACAATCCACAGCCAAAGGAAAAAAAACCAGCACGAAACAGGAAGGTTAGACTGATAGGAGTGGATTCCGCCTACCATTTCTTGACCATTGATGTCGTTAGGGTAAGGGGTAAGGGTGGCTCCCCCGGTGTTGTGGCGCGGCGCTACACCATAACTAACCTGAAACCTAGTCCTCG
>JAPQNM010000042.1:3833040-3835540 GCA_029783475.1 Metacarcinus magister | reverse complement strand
GGTAGCTGTGGTCCGTAGGAAAAATTATTGTTTTCTTTTTTCTTTCGTGTTAAAAAATGCAACTCTTACTACTACTACTACTACTACTACTACTACTACTGCTACTATAAACACTACACCACCACCACCAACAACCACCACCACCACAGCCAGCCAGCCAATAACCCCAAAACCACTAAAACAATACATATGAAACAAAACTAATAACCAAACCGTCATAGTGAGTGCAAGTGGTCCGGAGCTTCGAACAGGAGGGATTTTCGAAGCAGTGAAGCCTCGATACAGAGCCTTGAATGGGGCTTGCCAACTATCGGACGTGCCAGGCGGGAGTACAAACAGGGCGAGCCAAGGCCCACCGAACGGTTATATATTTTACTGTAAATGCCATGGTCCTTATATGCAAATTAGAAGGTGATGGTGGAGGTGATGGTGGTAGTAGTAGAATCCGTAGTAGTAGTAGTAGTAGTAGTAGTAGTAGTAGTAGTAGTAGTAGTAGTAGTAGTAGTAGTAGTAGTAGTACTTCGTTATGTAATTGTGGCAATGCTCATATTTGCTTTTGTCGTAGTGGTGGTGCTAATGGTGGTGGTGGTGGTGGTGGTGGTGGTTGTTACCGAGTTGTTAATTTCACTTTGATGTTGGTGGCAGCGGCTGATGAAATGCACGTAGATACACAATATTTACAAAGAGAGAGAGAGAGAGAGAGAGAGAGAGAGAGAGAGAGAGAGAGAGAGAGAGAGAGAGAGAGAGAGAGAGAGAGAGAGAGGAGAGAGAGAGAGAGAGAGAGACGAGAGAGAGAGAGAGAGAGAGAGAGAGAGAGGAGAGAGAGAGAGAGAGAGAGAGAGAGAGAGAGAATGTGTGTGTGTGGTGTGTGTGTGTGTGTGTGTGTGTGTGGTGTGTGTGGGTGTGTGTGTGTGTGTGTGTGTGTGTGTGTGTGTGTGTGTGTGTGTGTGTGTGTGTGTGTGTGTGTGTGTGTGTGTGTTAAGCCCTTTCTGAATACGTTACGAACTTAAATTCGAAAACTTAAATAACCTTCCTTTATTTCTTTCTTTTTCTTACATCCTTTCTTCTCGATTCATCTTCCTTCCTTTCTTTCTCTCTTATTCCCCTCTTCTCAGTCTTTTCAGAATCCATTAGTTTTTTGTAAATGTTCAATTCCTTTCTTAATCTCAATATCTTCTTTGCTATAATTTGCATTCTCATTTTCTGTTTCCTACTTTTTGTGTATTTTTTTTCTTCTTCTTCTCTCTCTTGTTCGCTTCATGCAATCTAAGTTATGTTATTTTTATTTCTTACATTCTTAAACCAACTTTAGAATTTTCGTAATATCGTATTAGTATGTCAGTCGTTCTTTTCATTCCTGTTTCTCTTTCCTGCAACTATATTGGCTTATCTTTGCATCTTCTGCTCTTATCCTTTCATCTTATTCCATCTTCTACTTGTGCCTGTTCTTGAATTTCTTTGCATATCTTATTTACCAGTTTCCTTTCATTACATTACGTTGCTTTATATCTTTTTCTTAGACATGTTCCAAAAATAAATTCACAGATAAAGAAGAAGAAAAAGAAATTAAGAGGAGGAACAATAGCAGATACAAAGGAAAAGACAAAGGAGGAGGAGGAAGAGGAGGAGTAAGAGGAGGAAGAAGAAGAGAAGACTTGGAATGAAAGAAAGACAAAAATACTCAACAGGTTGTACAAAAAGAAGTTGGATGAGGAGGGGGAGGGAGAGGAGGATGAGAAGGGAAAAAAAGGGAGAAGAAGAGTTGAAGGAAAGAAGGAGAGAAGCAAAGAGAGAGGAGATGGAATGGAATAGAATGGAAATATGATGCGATAAATAATGGTGGGGAAAAAAGAGAGAGAAAGACCGTGATTGAGGAAGAGGAAAAGGAAGAGGAGGAGAAAATGATGATTGAGGATAATTACAGATTGCCCTGAACCAAACGAGACAGAAAGCAATAAACCAGATCAAAATTATACAAAATAAGATCAGAAAAAGTGGGCAAATAATTAGGAAATCGAGTTACATAAATAATCTGACAAATTAGAGAGAAAAAATGTTGCTGCTTAAAAACACATACTTTTCATTCCTCCTCCTCTTCCTCCTCCTCCTCCTGAACCTAATGGGAACTAAGTTGATGTTTGTGAGGAAAAAGAAGAAAAGTAATGAAGAAAAGTATAAAAACGATACATTTCTGAGAACTAAGAAATTCTCAGTTTGGAAATTTGAACGAGAATTTGAAAATTGTAAAAAAGAGAAATGGCAAGAGGAGGAGGAGAAGGGATAATAAAGAAAGGGGAAAGGAGGAGGAAGAGATTTATGTAGGAGTAATCGATGAAATAGTGCCGCTGAAGGTAGAATGGGAAACATAAATTACAAAGAAAAGAGAAGATAATGAAAAAGAAGCGAGCAACACGATAGAAAGAAAGTACATGAGGGTGGTGATAAAGGAGGCAAGCACGCACACACGCACACACACACGCACCACACACACACACACACA
>JAPQNM010000042.1:3823040-3828040 GCA_029783475.1 Metacarcinus magister | reverse complement strand
TTTGTTCAGTAATCTCTTTGCAGTATCTTTGAACACTCGACAATTAAATCTTTTGCAGCGTTTTATGAAGAATATTTCCACACTTATAAGCTCGTTTTATGTTTCCCAAGTCTTTATAAGTTTAGGACGTTCTTTTTCATAAATTTTTTAATTAGCATTCTTTCTTCTTATACTTTTTTGAAAAACACGCTGCTTCATATCTTTTTTTTGGGGGGTTTCTTTCACCACTTTCCAAAATCTTTCTAATTAAACTCAGAATCTTTCATTGCTGTAGTACTGAAATATCAGCGCCTTGGTATAAACTTTCAGGATGGGGGAACAAAATATATAAATTGACTATAATTTTTGTCCAAGTATCACGTGTTTAAAAGTTATTCTTAATATAGTTTAACAGTTTTTTTTCATTTTTTTTTCATTACTTCAGTTTCATCAGTTCATCTTCTCGATTCATCAATACAATACTGCTTCCCTAACCCGATGTAAATGAATTAGTCCCCGTTTAAAAGACTCATTAATCATCAGAGCGATAATGATAGTTTTTCCTCTCTCTCTCTCTCTCTCTCTCTCTCTCTCTCTCTCTCTCTCTCTCTCTCTCTCTCTCCTCTCTCTCTCTCCTCTCTCTCTCTCTCTCTCACGAATCTATGCATAGTCGCATCTTCAAAAAGGAAAAGTTTCGCTCAGTTGCTGGAGTATGTGTGTGTGTGTGTGTGTGTGTGTGTGTGTGTGTGTGTGTGTGTGTGTGTGTGTGTGTGTGTGTGTGTGTGTTGGATAACCTAACCTAACCTAACCTAACCTAACCTATCCTATCCTATCATAAACCTAACCCTATCTATCTATCAATCTTTACAAGTATCTCTTTGCCTGTCCATCTGTCTACTCATCTGTAAAACATTTCTGTCTAACGAGGTCTGTTTCCTTTTACCTGTCCCGCCAGCCGTCTAATGCAACATCTGCTGTGCATTCTACTCTGTATGACTTCATTGTATTCTCTCTGCTCCGTGTCTGGTTGTGTTTGTCTGTCTTTCGGTGCGTTGGTGTGCTTGTTGCCTCTTTTTATTTATTTACGTTCTTCTCGTGTATTCTCTTTCCTACGAGTCAAGATTTCCTCGTATTCTAGTTTCCTTTCCTGCCTTCCTTCCTTCCTGCTTCCCGGTTTGTCTGTTCTGTTACTCCGTCTGATTATGTCTGTCTATTTGGGTAGAAGTATGTTTTGTATTCTCTCTCTCTCTCTCTCTCTCTCTCTCTCTCTCTCTCTCTCTCTCTCTCTCTCTCTCTCTCTCTCTCTCTCTCTCTCTCTCTCTCTCTCTCTCTCTCGCTCTCTCTCTCTCTCGTCACTTCCATCACTGCTCTCGTTCAAGTTCCTTCCTTCCTTCCTCCTTCATGGCATTTTTTCCTCTTCATCTCTCCTTATTTCTTTCTCCCTCTACCTTCCTCCTCCTTGTAATTAATGTTAAAGAAGCCTTTGTCCGCCCCTTGTGTGTGTGTGTGTGTGTGTGTGTGTGTGTGTGTGTGTGTGTGTGTGTGTGTGTGTGTGTGTGTGTGTGTGTGTGTGTGTGTGTGTGTGTGTGTGTGTGTGTGTGTGTATATAAATATTCAACTTTCCTCAGACTTGGTAAAATAAAAATTGATGCTCATTTTAATAAGTAACGATTCCTTTTAAATTTACAAAACACAGACCGTCTATAATGTACATCAAAATGAAGACAAAAACTTCCAATTAACATACATTACCAATAAATAACTTGATTCTTTAGACCACTCATAAGCCAAGACTCCATTAAATAACTAATCACATTACATGAATCATTAGTAGAACAAGACACAGTTATGAATTACTGATTTGATGAATTTAAAGAGAGAGAGAGAGAGAGAGAGAGAGAGAGAGAGAGAGAGAGAGAGAGAGAGAGAGAGAGAGAGAGAGAGAGAGAGAGAGAGAGAGAGAGAGAGAGAGAATGTATAATAGATGGAAATGAATCTTGTTAACCCTTTAATACTTTCAACGCATAGTGCATCGTGTTCTGACTGAGCTGCATCATTCAACCTTCCATTCAGCCTCACGCAGCAACCTGATACTTAACGTAAAACCATTGATTCTCTTGACACTTTTACACGATAGCGAATTCAACGGTTCTGAGCACACTATTTAGCGACTCTATAAACGAAATGAAACGGAACTCCTCAAGATTATAGAGATACTGAGAGATTAATAAACAAAAGACGTGCTGGGGACTTGCATTATGGGTTTCAGGACACAATAGAGATGAGAGAAGTTGAGGGAAAGAATGAATGAGAGTATTAGGTTAGTATGCATTTATGTATGAATGTATAACTAGACTTTTTATGAATAACACACATACAATGAACTTTTTTCTCGTATACTGCATAAGTAACAACAACAAAAAAAAAAAGATATAAAAAAGCCAAAAACAATTACACTAGTTTCCCATAGAGTTTCTTAAACCTACACAACATTAAAGAAAATGGGGAAGCCGTTTCTAATTGCTCTAACCAGAATCTTTTTTTCCCCCCTTTTCATTTTTTAATTACAAGTTTGAGGCCTATTTTTCCTCTTCTCATTTAGTTTCTTTATTGGTCAAAGTTAGCCAGAGAGAGAGAAAGAGAGGGAGCGAGAAAAAGAGAGCGAGAGAGAGAGAGAGAGAGAGAGAGAGAGAGAGAGAGAGAGAGAGAGAGAGAGAGAGAGAGAGAGAGAGAGAGAGAGAGAGAGAGAGAGAGAGAGAGAGAGAGAGAGAGAGAGAGTACGAACAATATCGATAAATATAAAACAGAATCTCATGTTAGTGTAAATAAGACGGAAGAGGAAGAGGTAGAGGAGGAAGAGGAGAGGAGGAAGAGGAAGAGGAGGAAGAGGAAGAGGAAGAGGAGGAAGAGGAGGAACAATGTGTAAGTAGTGCGTGGAAAGTATAAATAAGTGTTTCATTCAATACAAAGGGGAGAGACTGACGTGTGTGTGTGTGTGTGTGGTGTGTGTGTGTGTGTGTGTGTGTGTGTGTGTGTGTGTGTGTGTGTGTATGTGTAGATACGACCATCTGGAGTATTACCTTCACACACACACCCACCCACCCACCCACCCACCCACACACACACACACACACACACACACACACAAACAGGTACATATACACCTGCTCACTGCCACACAACACCTAAGATGCACTTTTATTGTGGTGATAACTCATATTTATTGGGAGTGCGTGAGTGTGCAGCAGCGGTAGCAGTAAGAGGAGGAGGAGGAGGAGGAGGAGGAGGAGGAAGGAGGAGGAGGAGGAGGAGGAGGAGGAGGAGGAGGAGGGGAGGAGGAGAGAAGAAGGAGCAAGAGTAGGAAATTAAATGAAGATAAGGATGGTGAAAAATCAGATGGAGACCAAGCACACACACACACACACACACACACACACACACACACACACACACACACACACACACACACACACACACACACACACACACACACACACACACACACACACACACACACACACTTCATCTAAAACAAAGCAACAACAACAATAGCGTGAAATAAATATAGCACAGAAGAAGCTGGTCGCAACTCAAACCCAACACAATGAACCCAGAAATACCATCACAAAGCGAACAACTGCGAGAGAGAGAGAGAGAGAGAGAGAGAGAGAGAGAGAGAGAGAGAGAGAGAGAGAGAGAGAGAGAGAGAGAGAGAGAGAGAGAGAGAGAGAGAGAGAGAGAGACGGTCATTACTGGATATATAAGATTACCATATTTTTTTTTATCATTTACGTTGTAGTTAGATATTAGATAGCTTTCCTCTCTCTCTCTCTCTCTCTCTCTCTCTCTCATCTCTCATCTCTCTCTCTCTCTCTCTCTCTCCTCTCTCTCTCTCTCTCTCTCTCTCTCTCTCTCTCTCTTCTTTCTGAAATAAATACATTATCAATTTCTACTTTACTCTTGTGGAAATTCAAGCTTATTTTCCTCCAGCGTTTTTCCTCCTCCTCCTCCTCCTCCTCCTCCTCCTCCTCCTCCTCCTCATCTCAATCCTCTCGCTCCTCATCCTCCTCTCTGATCTTTATTCTTTTCTACTCCTTACTCCTACATTTCTATTTATTCTATCATCTTCTTGTTATTCTTTAGTCTTTCCTCTTCTTTCTACTTCCCCTCTCTCCTCCTAAGCTTTAGTCAATTGTTTTCTAATCTCTCTCTCTCTCTCTCTCTCTCTCTCTCTCTCTCTCTCTCTCTCATCTCTCTCTCTCTCTCTCCTCTTCTCTCTCTCTCTCTCGTCACTCACCCTTGCCGCCCTCTCACTTCCTATCTATTCTGTCGCTTCCTGATTTTCGTTTCACAGCACACCCAGACTCTCTCTCTCTCTCTATGCTCTCTCTCTGTCTCTCCTCGCTCTCTCTCTCCTCTCCTCTCTCTCTCTCTCTCTCTCTCTTCTCTATCTCTCTCTATCTCCACCTATGTTAAAATGCTTTATATAATGGCAACCAAGGCGGCTGAAAATATATTTGGAAGGAATAGGAAATGGAAGAGGGGGGGACAAGGAAACGAGAAAGGACGAGAGAAGGTGCGAAGAGGGGAGGACGGAAAAGAATGAAGAAAAGGAAGAAGGAAGGGAATAAGAGGAGAGAAGAGGAAAGAAGAACAAAGGGAAAAGAAGGAGGGGGGGAAGGAAGAGGGAGGACCAGGAGAAAGAGACAGGAGGGGGAAGGGAAAGAGGAGGCGAGAGGGGCGGAGGGGGGAAAAGAAGGAAGGAGGGAGAAGAATAGGGGGAGGAAAAGAAAGGAAGATGAGGAGAAAGGGGGAGGAAAAGAGATGAGAGGGAGAAAGGGAGGAGAGAATAAGAGGAGGAAAAAGAGAAAGAAAGAGGCAAGGGGAAAAGGAGAGACAGGTAGAAAAGGGGGGAGAAGGGGGAGGGGGGGAGAGGGGGGGAGGACAATGGGAGAAGGGAAAAAGTGTTGAGTAAATTTTGCATAACAATAATGAAATACTAGGGGGTATAATCACGTTAA
>JAPQNM010000042.1:3818529-3821029 GCA_029783475.1 Metacarcinus magister | reverse complement strand
GGAAGAGATAAGAGAGAATTTATAAAAAGTCAGAAATAAAACAGTCTGGAAGGGGAGGAATGAATGTGATAAGAAGAAAAAAAAAAAAAGAAAGAAAAGGAGATATATACGCAGGAAGGAAAATGATAATTACTGAATATGATAAACGATGATATTACGGAACAAAAAGAACAGGAATAAAAAAAAAACCAGATATATAAATAAGAAAAGCACATTATTATTTTTTTTACCTATACCAGAAACAAAAATAAAGACCATTATCCTTCAACATAATTTATACCTATTCCTCACATTCCTCCTACCTACCTACCTACCCTCTATCCCTCCCTACCATCCTACCCTCCCTCCCTCCTTCCCTTCCTCCCATCCACCTCCCTCCACCCACCCATCCATCCTTCCCACCCCTGCTCATATATAAAACTACCCACTAATTAATCACAAAGTCATAGTGATGTGCAGAGTGTGGTTTGTGATTCAATATATTTGTTTTGGAATCTGCTATGCTCAACACACGTAGGTAAGGCAGGTGGGGTGAAAAGCGACCTTCCAGCAGGGTAACAGAGAGGCGAGAATCGAATGCATGAAGGTGTGGTTATTAATATGTGACGTTATTTTGGTATTGTGTGTTGTGTGAGGGAGGGAGGGAGGGAGGGAGGGAGGGAGAGAAGGGAAGGAGGGGTAATGAAGATGGCAATGGAAGAGGAGGAGTAGGAGAGATGGATGGATAAGGAGAAGGAGAGGAAGTAAGAGGGGAATGGTGAATGAAAGATTGAAAGATAGGAGATAGAGAGGAGGAGGAGAGAGTAAGATGAGTACACTGGGAAAAGGAGAGGAGGGAGAGAAGAAAGGAGGAAAAGGAGAGGAGGAAGGGAAGAGAAGAAAATAGGAGAGGAACGAAAGGGAGGTGGAAGGAGAGAGAAGTGTTTTTGACAGGTGCACCAAAAGACAATTGACAGGTGATTGCTTGATTAATTCTGGACTTGATTTGTTTGAATTTTTGATACCTGTCCAACCCTGAAGCTTACACAGACAGACAAACAGACAGACAAACAGACAGACAGACATATACAGATAGACAAACAGACATAGTAAAATAAAAATCAGACAGACAGGTTGAGAAAACAAGAGAACACAATGAGAAAGAAAACAAAAAAACGATGCAACAACAAAAGACAAACCAAATAAAATCAGAAACAAAAATCACAAATGAACACAAAGAATCCAACACTGTAAAAAACAACAACAAGAAAAAAAATAACATGAACAACAACAAAACAACAACAGAGTTAAGACAGCCACTAGCACCCTTTTAGACAGCCACCCCCAGCCTGCCACACCCAATACAACACCACCTCCTCCACCCAACACAAGTCAGAGAGACGAACGCCTTTCAAACAAGCATGTGAGCCAAGAAGCCCGTGACAGCCTCTCAAAAGTTTCCAAGACGCCTCCAAGCTTCTTAAATCCCACGACGAAAGAGAGAGAGCAAGAGCAAGAGCGAGAGAGAGAGAGAGAGAGAGAGAGAGAGAGAGAGAGAGAGAGAGAGAGAGAGAGAGAGAGAGAGAGAGAGAGAGAGAGAGAGAGAGAGAGTGCCAATTTGCTTTACAATCACTGTGGGTACTGACGTGGATTCACCAATATACCTGCTCAATTACCTTTAATAATGTCATATCCTAAATCAGGTTGCTTTATTTTTTTAAACCTGATTTTTTTTCACCTTTTCTTTTGTAGATAATACATCTTATTATCTCATCTCTTTAATCTTCTTTCTCCTTCCTTTCTTCCTTTCTTTCTGGTATTCCAGTTATTCTTCCTCCTCTTTAACCGACTTCCATTACTCTTCCTCCATCCATTCCTTCTTATCTTCCTGCTCTACCGCCACTAACCACACTACCTCCTCCTCCTCCTCCTCCTCCTCCTTACTCCTCTCCTACTATGTCTTCTGTATTTCCTTGTTACTCCTTCACATAAATCATAATCACCCACACAAGCTCCAATCTTTCCACACCTTCACGCAGAAACTCATCCAAACACACACACACACACACACACACACACACACACACACACACACAACACACACATCCACACACACCTTTTAAGAATCCACACTGCATCCATCCACTTTTGTAATCCTTAAAAAAAGATAGAAACAAAAAATAACTCAAGCAAGGAAACTCATCCACAGTGGTAAAAGTATATATTCACCTGTGATTTTTTTCCCCTTCCCTTGGTATTCCGGGATGTGGGAATCTCTCGACGTGTGTGGAATGGGAATATTAGAGATAGTGGGAGTGTGGGACGGGAACGGAACGGATCAAGGGAAAAAAAAATGGAATGTGGAATGAGCTTGTGATATTGAGAGAGAGAGAGAGAGAGAGAGAGAGAGAGAGAGAGAGAGAGAGAGAGAGAGAGAGAGAGAAGAGAGAGAGAGAGAGAGAGAGAGAGAGAGAGAGAGAGAGAGAGAGAGAGAGAGAGAGAGAGAGAGAGAGAGAGAGAG
>JAPQNM010000042.1:3808529-3813529 GCA_029783475.1 Metacarcinus magister | reverse complement strand
CTCTTCCTCTTCCTTCTCCTCTTCTTCCTCCTCCTCCTGCCCTCACTCGCCAACTTGTCTTTCCCACTATACCTCCTCCTCCTCTCTCCTCCTCTTTCTCCTCTCCTCTCATCCCTTGCCTCACTAACATGTCTTCTCTGGAAACACTAATTCTGTACTCGATTGGTGTGGCTCGCGTGAAGCCTTAATGAGAACAAGGCTTCGTGCCCTTGAGACATCAGCACCTTGAGGCTTCACGATAATTAACGAGGCCAAGGGCGTGGCGATGCTTCCTGCCACGATGTCATGTCCTTAGGGATGCGAGATGTTAGTGATAGTGGGAAAGGATGCGGGTGATAGGATAAAATTGGATAGCAGGAAGAGTAAGGGGAATAGGTAAGAATGTGTAAGTATTGGAGGTAGAATGTTAGGGAATAAAATAGACAGGTAAGGTAAGGGAAATAAATAAGAGAGTAAGGAGATAGAATGTTAGAGAATAAGATAGACAGGTAAAGGAAAGGAAATTTAAAAGAAAATGTAGATACAGGAGATAGAATGTTTAAAGAAAATAAAAGACAAAGAAAGAACAAAACATTGAAAAGATGTATTTATTGAAAGAACAAAACAAACATTAGAAAGTTAAGACAATGACAGAGCAAATAATGAAAAGCTAAATCTTAAGGAAGTTAGTGAGAGAGAGAGAGAGAGAGAGAGAGAGAGAGAGAGAGAGAGAGAGAGAGAGAGAGAGGAGAGAGAGAGACGGAGAGAGAGAGAGAGAGAGAGAGAGAGAGAGAGAGGAGAGAGTGGAGTGTGTTGATAAAGAAAGAAAAAGTTGTTGAGTGAATAGTTAACTTAAAAAAAGAAAGTCACTTAATTATGCAACAGAAGGTGAAGGTAATGAAGGGAAAAGATTACACGACCCTACTACCTCGAGGCTTCACGGAAAGAGAGGAAAAAGAGGGGAAAGAAGAAAGAGGAAAAACTACAGAATATATGAAAATGAAACTGGACTCCATACCAAATAAGACCACTGACTAACTGATTAACTGACTGACTGACTGATGAACTGACTGATACAATTGACGAAACGAAAATATCAAAGGAAACACAAATTGAAAAAAAAATAAAATGAAAGCAAATTCTTGGAAACGCAAAATTGAAACGAAACAAAACTAAACGGAAATTATTCTTCAACATTTATTTATTTTACCAAGAATTCAAAACTTTTATGGGAGTATTTAGCCTTGATCTCTTTTCAAATAATCTCACTTTTAATGGTTTTTTATAAATATGACTTTTAATCCGATGCAAGATGAAATTAATTTAACTAATCATAAACACCTGTGATGTGAAGTTCAATGTTTTTAAAATCACTTTCTATCTAACTCATTCATAACGATATTAGACGAATAGCTTTACAGATAAATGAATATAGATAGATAGAAACATAGAGATAGAGATATACAGATAGACATATAGAATAGATATAGATGAATACATAAACAAATAAATACAAAATAATAAATAAAGGTACTATATACACCTTTAAGACGAACTTTAAACACTGAAGGAGAAAAAGAGAAAAAGGAAAACAAAATGAAAGGGAAAAAAAAACATCCTCTTTGCTTGCTTTGATGCTCCCGAGGGTCATTCATTTACCTTTCACTTACCACCTCACCCCTATTTATTTTTTTAACATTTCCTTAACACCAAAAATTCCAATCAGAAAAAAGGGAAGGAACGAGAGAAAAAAGAAAAAAACCCCAATGTCTTCTAAAGGGTGTGGTCCCCTTACGAGACGTGTCCTAAATTAAAGTGATGTGTGTCAGAGCACCTGTCTGTCCCCTCACCTTTAACTTTACGTAACGTGCTGAAAAATGAAACCAAAAGGGTAAACTATTTTTGAGGGATATTTCCAAGGGATTAAATTTACTCCCACAACTCCCTAAAAAACGCTACTCTTGGATGCTGAGTGGAGTAGACACACACACACACCACACACACACACACGCACACACACGCACACGCACACACAGTACTATGTCAATAACTCTCCATCCTTGCCTTTGCTATGTATCATTCCTTCCCTCCCTCTCTCCTCTCTCTTCCCTTCCTTCCTTCCTTCCTTCCTTCTTCTCTCCCTTCCTTTATCTCCTTCACCTCCCTTGTAATCCTCTCCCACAGCACCCAAAAAACGCCTCCTCTTCCTCACTTTTCTATGTCCTGAAAATCCTCAAAGAAAAATCCAAAAATACCAAAAATGAAAGAAGAGAGAGAGAGAGAGAGAGAGAGAGAGAGAGAGAGAGAGAGAGAGAGAGAGAGAGAGAGAGAGAGAGAGAGAGAGAGAGAGAGAGAGAGAGAGAGAGAGAGAGAGAGAGAGAGAGAATTGCATCCATTTAAAGTTAATAACACTATTTTGCATTTAAGTCACCAAGCCCCCACCACCATCACCACCACCACCACCACTACCACCACCACCACCACCACCACCACCACCATCATCATCACCACCCCATTAACACCCCAGAAAGATCCCATCTCCCCCCCATCAAGCACCCGATGACACCTCTTCCTCTTACCCCCTCTTCTCTCCCCTCCCCTCATTTCCCCTCCTTCCTCCATCTTCTCCCCCATTTCTCAACCATCTAGCGGTTTAATTAATTCATTGATTTTCCCTTAAACACGCAATTTCACCCACTAAAGGGGGAGGGGAGGAAGGGGGGAGGGGGAAGGGGGTGAAGGAAAATGAGGACAGAGAGGAGGAGAAAGAGAAGGAGGAGGAGGAGGAGGAGTGGAAGAAGGTGGTAACGATGCAATATAGAAGACAGGGAGAGAGAGAGAGAGAGAGAGAGAGAGAGAGAGAGAGAGAGAGAGAGAGAGAGAGAGAGAGAGAGAGAGAGAGAGAGAGAGAGAGAGAGAGAGAGAGAGAGAGAGAAGACATAGGAAAATCAAAAAGGGGAAAAACGAAGAGAATCCTGAAGGTCTGGATCAGGAGGTGACAATGAGGAGGAAAGGAGGTAAGTAGCTGAAGGTGAGAGGGAGAGAGGCATTAAGCAAAGGGAAATGAGGGGATGACAGAGAGGGGAGACGAAGGGAGAGAAGAGGGAAAGGGGGGAAATGGGAGGGAAGAGGGGAGGGGGGGAGAGAAGAGGTGAGATAAGAGGGGAAGGGGAGAGGTAAATACTTGTAAATTCATGTATGCAGATGGATATTAGTACAACCGCTTATCCGTGGCCGACAGTTTTATTCATTACTGGAGGAGGAGGAGGAGGAGGAGGAGGAGGAGGAGGAGGAGGAGGAGGAGGAAGGAAGAGTACATGACAGTATAAGTAAATGAAATGGTCGAAAAAGTAAGCAAGAGAGATAATTAAAAAGAATAGGAAACTAAAAATCAGGCGGAGGAAGAGTAGAAAAAAGAGAAGAAGAAGAAGAGAATGAATAGAAGAGAGAGAGAGAGAGAGAGAGAGAGAGAGAGAGAGAGAGAGAGAGAGAGAGAGAGAGAGAGAGAGAATCAGAATCAGAATCAGAATCAGAATTTTATTCCATTATTACAATGGTTATTCTTTACATGTACATACGTTTACGTTTAGCAAAAATATGATAAAACTAAGCTAAATCAAAGAAACGAAATAACAAGTTATTGAGTAAAATGTACTAAATCTAGTAATAAAATAAGATAATAAAATATACAGAAGACAGATAAAAAGTGATATATGATAAGATTATACAGAAACAAGGAAACGAAAAATATGGTTACTCAGTAAAACGTACTAAATATACAATGAAATAAAATAATAAAATCTATAAAAGGCTAATAAAATAGTGAAGCAATAAAATATTAAGATATAGCAGGCATATCATGGTCGAATAAAACTAAGTAAAATCACAGACACAAATGTAGTAAAATGCATATATAAATCAAAGGAACTTGACGTGAAGTATTTATGGCTGAAATTGTTTACTTAATAGGTGTTTTTTTAGACGCGTTTTGAAAGTGGTTAGGGAGGTGGCGTGTTTGACATCATTAGGGAGGCTGTTCCAGAGGGTGGGTGCAGCCACTTGGAAGGACTTGGTGCCCAAGCAGGTGTTACACCGGGGTACATGCAGCTGTTCTGTCTGCCTAGTGTTCACACTGTGGGCACGCATGTCACTTACTGTAGCTAATGGGAACAACCAATTGGGAAGATTTTTATTTTTCAAGTTGTATATTATTTTTGCTACCTCAAGTTTGTGTTTTTGATTGATTTTTAGCCATCCCAACTCTTTCAAGAAAGGAGTGACATGTTCACTTTTGGCAGCTCCTCCAAGAGCAACTTTGGCAGCAAAATTTTGCAATTTTTGCACTCGTTCGATTTGAGTGGAATTGGTTGTTCCCCAGATGCCAATACCGTAGTTTATGATGCTCATGACTAATGATTGTATGACTGATATTCTTGTGTTTTTGTTAAAACAATCCCTTATTCTATTTACATACATTAGTGTTCCATATACATTCTTGCTTATTTCAGTGATGTGCGTATCAAACAGTAAGTGGTTATCAAAGTGTACACCCAGGTTCTTTACGGATGTTCTGGGGGTAATTACGTTGCCGTCCACCAGCATGTGAGTGTCAGGTGGAATCTTTGATAGAAGCCCCCTTGTCCCTATGAACATACATTGTGTCTTTTGGGAATTTAGCATTAAACCATTCTTGTTAAAATATGTTCTAGCTAATTTTACAGTCTTTTCACTTTTGTTTATCAAATCATTTAAGGTCGTCTATATTACCTGTGTGAATAAACTGGGTGTCATCGGCATATTGAATTATTTCACAATTTGATAAAAAACACGAAAGATCGTTTACATATATAGTAAACAAGTTGGGACCAAGTACTGACCCTTGAGGCACACCATAAGAAACATTTGTTTTATCCGACATAGTATTGTTTATGCGCACCGATTGTGTCCTGTCACTGAGGTAGCTGCGGAACCAGAAAGAATCAATATTTAACTTGAGGCACTTATGTAGTAGAATTGTATGA
>JAPQNM010000042.1:3788529-3803529 GCA_029783475.1 Metacarcinus magister | reverse complement strand
GACGTAAAAGAAGGTATTTATTTTTATTTTCTGTTGTGTTTAATCTGCTTTCTTCCGCCGGTAATAGCTCGTTGGATTAAGAGAGTGAGTGAAATATTATGACAATATATTTAATTCATAATATAATAATTATTTAACATAATAAATTGAGTTTCCAAAATTTAACAGTAGATTTCAGAGGTTGTTCTAGGCCTATTCCTGTCTAATAGGTACCTGTCTGTCTTTATTATGCATATGTATCTCTCTCTCTCTCTCTCTCTCTCTCTCTCTCTCTCTCTCTCTCTCTCTCTCTCTCTCTCTCTCTCTCTCTCTCTCTCTCTCTCTCTCTCTCTCTCTCTCTCGTAATCTTTGGAACATAAAAAAATTAAAAAACACATTCTATATATTTTACTATCACATAAAACCGGGATTATCTCTCTCTCTCTCTCTCTCTCTCTCTCTCTCTCTCTCTCTCTCTCTCTCTCTCTCTCTCTCTCTCTCTCTCTCTCTCTCTCTCTCTCTCTCTCTCTCTCTCTCTCTCTAACTTTCTTAATTACCTCTGGAACCCTCACACTACACTGTAAAAACAACCTGTAACCTTACCAAGAAAAAAATAAAAACCCAAAAAAAACATCACCACCTTCCCTTTCTTCCTATCACACACCCTTTCACCTTTCCCTCATTCCCCCTTGAAAAGAAAACAATGAATAAATGAAAAAAATAACTCAATGCTAATCTCTACCTTTTGTTTTCCTACCTGTATACCCTTCCCCTCCCTTCCCTAACACCTTCATCCACCTGTACTACTTCCTCCACCACCACCACCACCGCCACCTCCACCTCCTCCTGTAGCAGAGAACTTGAGTATTTACATAAAAGCTTCCCACAACGCCTTGCCACCACACTATACTGACTTGGACACCAATAAAACTTGCAAAGCCTCCAGAGATAAACTTTAGAATTAGAGTCGAGAGAAAAAAAAGGAGTTTAGGTGAGTTTACATAAAAGCGAACAGGAGGCAGAGAAGAAGGAGGAGGAGGAGGAGGGAGAGGGATGGATGAAGGAGATTTTTGAACTATGTATGTGTGGGTGTGTGTGTGTGTGTGTGTGTGTGTGTGTGTGTGTGTGTGTGTGTGTGTGTGTGTGTGTGTGTGTGTGTGTGTGTGTGTGTGTGTGTGTGTGTGTGTGTGTGTGTGTGTGTGTGTGTGTGTGTGGGTGTGTGTGTGTGTGTGTGTCTATCCACCCTAACCTTGAATGAACGTGAAAAAAATCCATGTACTTAATAAAAATGCAAATTGAGAACCTTCTAAGCCTCCCCACCCCCTCCCCACCCCCCCCCCTTTTTGACCCCCCCTCACAAACACAAAACACAAACAATAGCATGGAAAACAGGGGGGAAAAAGGAAAAAAATGGGGGAAAAAATTGTTAAGCCTTATGAGAAATGAAGGTTAGTTTTGTGAGAGGAAGAAGAATATTTTAAGAGTATGGTGGGTTGGGGGGAAGGGGATTTAGGGGGGAAGGGGGTTTAGGGGGTGTTGGGGGGTATGTGGGGTTGTATATCAAAGGCTTTTCCAATGATATAATAGAGCGAAACTTTTAAGACGCTAATGGTTTAATGTGATTCGCGTGACAGCAGGACTTTGAAGATAGAAGGAAAAAAATTAAAAGTTGACTTTCTATTATTATTATCATTATCATTATTATTATTATTATTATTATTATTATTACCAGTTGAGAGAGAGAGAGAGAGGGAGGGAGAGAGAGAAAACAAAAATGCATGTGCTATTTCTGTACTTATTCCACACCTGACCTCCTCTCCCCTCTCTCCTTTCTCTTCTCCTCTCCCCTCACCTTCCCTCCACCTAACACACCACGCCCTGCTCCACTCACCTACTGACAGCTGGTATTAATGATGCATAGCAGTTTTTTTTTCTCTTCCTCCTGCACATTTCATTTTATTATATTATCTTTCTACTTCCTAATCATCAATTTATACTTCATATCAATATTCTTCTTATTACTTCACTCGCTTGTCTTACTCCTCCTCCTCCTCCTCCTCCAATTGGCATCAACACGGAAGTAGCAGGCTATGATACCTAATGAAGGAGGAGGAGGAGGAGGAGGAGGAGGAGGAGGAGGAGGAAAACTTTCAATCAGTGCAAAACTCTTGATTGCTCTCTCGTATACACTGAATTACTGAGGAGTGACAGTAATATTCTCATTCTCTCTCTCTCTCTCTCTCTCTCTCTCTCTCTCTCTCTCTCTCTCTCTCTCTCTCACGACATAATATGAACATCAACATCTTAAAGCTCACCAAACCTCAGTTAATGGGAGGGGAAGGGAGGGAAGGGAGGGAGAGGGAGGGGAAGGGAGAAGGGGAGGTGAGGGGAAGATTTGGCAGCGAAGGGAAGAAGGAAAGAGGCCGATGATTTTAGGGAAGAAAGTTACTTAGAAGGAAAGGAAAAGGTAAGGAAAGGGTAAGGAAAGAGTAGGGAAAAGGAGGAAAAAGAGGGGATTAAATAGAAGAGAAGAAAACAAAGGTGAGGGAAAGGATGGATACGGATAGGGAAGACAGTTAATAAGAAAAGAAGGGAAGGAAAGGAAAGGAGGTGAAAGGAAGGGAAAGGAAAGGGAAGGCAAGGTGAGTGAAGTAAGACAAAAGTAAAAGTAAACACAAATGTCATTAGAGTCCAAATGGTTTCCCTGATCGAGGGTGTTTGAAGGAAAATTTACTGCTTAGCGAAAATCTTCTAATTAAAAGAGAGAAAAAAGGGTGGATAAAGGAAGGAAAAACGTTCTGATACTGCATCCTGCTCATAGGAAAACAATAAAACCAAGGGAAACCATCCTACATTATGGGAAACTGATTAAAGCAAATTAAGGAAAGTGTTTAGGAGGAATAACCCGAAAAGAAAACGGGATAAAAAGGTCTTGTTTTATGGGTAACTCACACAGAGGCGAGGTAGGGGTGGTGGGCCCTGCTCCGCTTAGCTCAGGTAACTCCAGAGCATACGACGGTACCGGAAAGGTCAAGGTCAAAGTTCAAGGTTAGGTGGCAATGCGCAATATACACCTTCACGTTCTTTTCACACATTGGACTAGCAATATACGGCACCTCTCTCCCTCTTCCTTTCCTTCTCTCCCTCCCTCTCCCTCTCGCTCAGACTCTCAACTCGGCCGTAACCTGTCGTAGACAACTTCTGGCGGCGGTAAAGATGTAATAAAAAACATATAAAACCACTCCTGCCGCTGCTGTGAGTGCCTCGGGGAAGGACAGGTGTTTGGGGACGCGATGCCGTGCTTAATGACGGACGAGACTCCAGAAGGGCACAGCTAAGGCGAAGACAGACTCAGGGACACTTGCCTCTTCTTCCTGAGCGACAAGTGCCTCTCCAGCATGTCCTCTGGAGATTACTTGGTGAAAACAATGGGAGACTTCACGGAGAGTTTATTTTTCAGCACTCTAGGAACGCTCTGGCTGCCGCGGGACTCAACTGGGCCACGACACGAGCTGCTTGTCAAGAGGCGCAACCCTTGGGAATAGCCGCCCACCCGAGGGTCCAATGTGTCGTGTTGGGAGAGGTGGGGTGAGCAGAATGGAGGTGTGGCGGTGGTGAAGCAAAGTAGGTGGTGATGCTAGGGAGGTGATGAGGTAATTCGAGGGAAAGAATTGGAAGGTAGGGAGTAGGAGGTGACAGTTGGAAGTGAAGTAGAGAGTTGAGGAGGAGAGTTGGTTGTGGAGGCAGCAGAAAGACACTCCCAGCTCGCTACAGTAGTAATTGAGTGTATTTTCATCCACCTCTTACGCAGAAATGTTGAAAACGTCCAGCCGCAAGCGATGAGGAGGAGGGAGAGTTAAATGCCAGGCAGAGGTTACAATGGAGGATGCTTCCCACTCCTCCCCAACCCTTCCCCAACCCCTTCCCAACCCTTCCCCAACCCCTCCACACATTAAACACACAATACTATAACTCTACATTGTTTTACTTGAAGGTGGAGGAAGAAGCATCATATAGAAGGGAGTTGATGCCTCCACAGCCCCTCCACCGTCACCACAACCACACTCCTTCCGATAACGATACCCGGTGTGTGTGTGTGTGTGTGTGTGTGTGTGTGTGCAGAGGTGACAGCCATGCAAGAGGGGCAATCTAAGCACCCCTGAGGCAGCTAGTGGGTGCAGGGGATGTGCAGGGGGTGAGGGAAGTGATCGAGGTGTTAATGGAGCGACGCCCGTTTGCCACACCACCACACTGATGTCCTACTACACACAGGTGACTGCCCACCACCCACACACACACACACACACACACATATACCCACGTACACACACACACACCTTCACGTCACATCTTTCGTACCTGAGAGCCATGTGTTAGCCGTTCATTGGAGTCCATCTGTGTGTGTGTGTCCCTCGTCGTGGCTGGTGTGACACGCGGCCAGCTTACATAACACGTCAGGCTAAGGACAACAGATTATATTTTAATTTTTACGTGGAGAAGAAGAAAAATAATAATAATAATAAAAATATGATAAAAAGGAAAATAATACGTAAATAGTTATGATAATAATAATAATAATAATAATTCAAGAACAACATCAACAACAAATCTTACTATAAAATACATACAATGAGAAGATAAAAAGAAGAAGAAGAAGAAGATATAAAAAAGGACAAGAAGAAGAGGAAGAAAACATTACATCTTGCTGTAACATTTCCTGCACTCAAGGGTGTGAAATTGCATGTCTTACAGAATGAAGGAAAGAAAGAAAGAAAATCTAAACTTTACGTAGAGCAAAAGACCTGTGTAAGAAAGGCTGAGTTTCCTTGTATAGATAACATTCTCCGCCATCAAGGACGGGGAGTGGAACGTCCAGGAAAATAAGCTGAACATACTTAAGACGTGAAATAAAGGTCGTAAGAATAGAGACAGGAAAACTTAAGGAATTCAAGGACGCGAAAATCAAGGAAAATGAAGGACTGTACATTAAAGGAAAATGAAAATTAAAGGAAAATAAAAGACGTTAAATTTAAGAAAAAAAAACCCTGTGAAAATCAAGAAAAGTCAAAGTGAAGGTTGAAATAAAGGAAAATTTAGGACTGAAAAAAAATATAACTGAGAATATTAATTAAATTCAAGGGTAACATAAAATAAATAAACGTTTAGGAATATAATCTAGAAAAAATAATGAGTATATTAAGGTCACTTGAAAAAAAAAATTAGACTTTTCCAAACATTTAAAAGAGAAGAGGAAAAAAAAAACCATTCAACTGAAATAGAACAATGAAGACAATAATACCATCTGAATTAACATGACAAAGGTTAAGTTTTAAACAATTCAAATAATCAACCACCACCACCACCACCACCACCACCACCACCACCACCACCACCACTATTACTTACACTCTACATTATCAAAACCTTCCTCATCATCATAATCACCTCATCCTGTCTAATGTCCGTCAGTTTTTTCCGTCTGTTAGTTTACTGTTTACATTCTCTGGTATAAAGTAAATCTGTCTGTGTCTGTCTGTCTGTCTGTATATCTGTCCTTTTTCTTGTTTTGCATACTCTTTTTTATCTATTTTTTCAATAATCTTTCCCTTTCAGTTTTGTTTTTTCCTCTATTTCATCAGTTTTTTTATTGTTTTTTTCTTCTTTATTGTCATGTCTTCATTCTTTTTCCTGTACTTAGTTTTTATGGTAGTTCTTTCTCTTCCTTTTTTCTTGTCCCTTTACATTCTTTTTTAGTATTTTTCATTGACTGACAGGCTATTCTTCTCTCTCTCTCTAGCTCGCTCTCTCTCTCTCTCTCTCTCTCTCTCTCTCTCTCTCTCTCTCTCTCTCTCTCTCTCTCTCTCTCTCTCTCTCTCTCTCATCACCTAAGAACTTTCCTTTCTGCTTCATCTCCTTCCTTCCCCTTCTTTCCCTCCTTTCCTCCACACCATTTGCTGCATTTCCCTTTCTTTCTCTTTTGCTCAGTATTGGAGACACAATCACCACCACCACCACCACCACCACCACCACCACCACCACCATCACCACCACCACCACCACCACCTTCCTCTCATCACCACCAACCACCATCCTCATTCCCTTCACCATTACCACACCACCACCACCACCACTACCCTCATCTAGACCTCTCAAACTAATCCTTGTCTCCTACACACACACACACCACACACACACACACACACACACACACACCCACACACCACACACACACACACACACAATGTAATTAGACTCAGGAGAGGCACAGAGGACCAAGGGGTGTCGTAAAGGGGGGAAGGGTGTAAGTGGTACAAAGGGTAACATTAGGCCCCAAAGGTATACAAACAAAGGGGAACAAAAAGGGTGATTTGTGTCAATTTCTTTTCTGTCTGTCTGTCTGTCTGTCTGTCTGTCTCTTTCATCATGTTTCACGCTTCTTGTCTGTGTATCTGACTTTATTAACACTCGTATCTGAGTCTATCTGTCTATCTGTCAGTGTCATCTTCTATTAAAGTTTCTGTTTGCTTATGTCTCCTCTGTCTCCATCTCTCTTCGTGCACCCATCTGTCAATTACTTTAACTGTCTGTCTCTCCGGCAACTGTCTATCTGTCTGTCTCTGTTTATTACCGTCTGTTAGCCACTGTCTGCCCGTCTGTGTGTGGCTACTCTACGGCGTGTCATTATCCCATTAAAGGCCAGGAATTGCCAACAACAACGATCAAAAGCCACCTCAACGGAAGGCTAAGGATGACTGACGGCTTAACTAAGGGTGACCCGCGTGATGTGATTCCTTCAGGGTGATTTCCGAAGGTTTAGAGTGACTTACAAGGGTGAATGACGCCTTAGGGTGATTTTTAGGGTGATTTTTAACCGCACCTTCCATAGATGACGTTATTAGGGTGAACTATTAAGGGAGGAAGGACTTTAAGGTGACTTTTAGGGTGTTTTCTATAGGTAACGTCATTAGGGTGAAATATAAAGGGAGGAAGCAAGTGTAGGATATCTCCAATGTCTCCGCTTTCAATCCTTCAGGCAGGATCTCCAAAAGGATGAGTGTGGTGCCGGGAGCCGCGGTTATTCCACATTCAATAGCGTATATTAAGCAGGAGTTCAATTCTCTGCTGCCGGTTCAGGGCTCACAACGGCCACAACAGCCCCGCTTCCTCGCCCGGCCTCAGTTTACTTTGAAAATATTAGAAAGGCTCAGAGCAGGCTGTATTGACGATCTGATGCCTATGCACGGAATAATGGAATTGAATATCGGGTTTACTCTTTTTTTTTTTGTGTGTGTGTGTGTGTGTTTTTTTTAGGTGTGGGTGGCTGGGTGGGGAGGACAGTAAGGGGTGTTTTGTGTATAGAGGAAGGGTGGGTCGGTCAGACGAGGTTAAGTTAATACATTATGATCGTTAGTGATGGTCGTTAAGAGGGTCCAGTGGAAGACATAAAAAACACGACCCTTAACTTTCCTCCATTCGTCTCTGTTAACTTAGCTAATGTTCCTCTATTTCAGTTCACTCACGTTAACTTGCTTTTTTTTCTCTTGCCCTTTTCTATCTATCTATCTGGTTTGTCTGTCTATCTACTATCAATACATCAATTTATCTATCTACTTGTATGCTATGGCCTTAATTTTTGCTGCCCCTCACCCCCCAAAAAAACAACAACAACAACAACATAAGGTAAACAAGACAGACAGACAACAAGACAGAGCGTCGATCCCACAGTTGTTGCTATTTGTTTGTACGCAAATCAATGCCCCTCCTCCTCCTCCTCCTCCTCCTCCTCCTCCTCCTCCTCCTCCTCTTCCTCCTCCTGGTCCTCCCCATCCTCCTCCTCCTCGGTCCGGTTCAGCAGTCGGTTCTCGCATCGCTATTGGTTTAGGCGTGAACCAATATATTGGAACATTCGTAAGGAAACGTGGTGGAGCCCCTGCCGTGACGAACAGCTGCTTCCCGTTTTATCTCCTTTCCGAAATAAGCGTTTGACAAGACCACTTACTGAATGTGTTTCCTGCAGCGTAAGAGAAACATAACATAAGGAATAACAGAAAATTATTACTGGAATTATTTTTTTTGAATGACTTCTTGCCTTCCACAGTTCACGCCATCAATAACAACTTTTTTTTGAACAACTGAGAACTGTGAATTATTTTTCTTTTAGTTGAATGTACATATTTTTGAAGCGACGTTAAATAATGATTAGGTTTTGGTTCACTGTTAATTAGTTTTAAAGCCAAAGGTTAACGAGTATATACCTTGTGGGAGGGTTTTTCAAGCAACAATTATGAGTTTTAAAATTTAGATAAAATATTCCTGACGTATTTGTATAATTTCAGTAAATATTCAAGTTGTTTCGTAATGACTGAGTTGAACATACGATCCAATTTAACAAACCATATTATCCTATTTCTGAATTAAAAATAAACAAGTAACAAAATACTAATAATGAGGTTAAATTAGAAAACAAATAAGTATTGAACAACCATGACTCATTTCAACCCTCAAATCAGTCCCCAAGCAAGCAAGCGAGGAGGAGCAGCAAACTTATCCACTCACAACCTCAAATAGAATCTTACTTGGACTTACCGTAACTTATAGCAATACCTCGCCATGATTCAGGTTGTTCCACTACTCCCGCGGGTGTGGCGGTGATAGTGAAGGCGGGGAGGCGCGTGTACCAAGCTGAGGAACGATTTAGTACTGAGCTTACAAATCGCTGGGGAATTACATCAGAGAAAGCGAGAGCGAGAGAGAGAGAGAGAGAGAGAGAGAGAGAGAGAGAGAGAGAGAGAGAGAGAGAGAGAGAGAGAGAGAGAGAGAGAGAGAGAGAGAGAGAGAGAGAGAGAGAGAGTCAAACATGTTATAAATCAAGATATATATATATAAAAAAAATAATAATGACAATGAAAAACAAACCTACAAAAAACAAAATAAAAGAAAGAAAGAAATCCATGTCAAAAAATGGAAATGAGCGAACGAAATAAAAAACAAAAAATAAAACGAAAAACGAATACTAAGATCATTAGTCTATAGAAATCTACCCAAGCAAGGATTGTCCAACGTAATGTTACAATTTATGGACGAGACACGGAGCTTCATGTCGCCTAAAAGATGCACAGGTACGGCAAGGTGAGGCGACACCCTGACAGACACACGTTGGGGCAGGTGTTAAGCGGAGGGAGGTGAGGGGACAGTGCCGGAGTCGGGGCTGAGCAAGGGGAGAGAGTGAGGGTAGGGGAGACAAAAATAGCTCTCAAGGTAGAAGGAGCTGGAAAAAGAAGAAAGAGAGAGAGAGGGTGAGAGAGAGAGAGAGGAAAAAAGAGAAAAAGAGATAGAAGGAGTGAGAGATAAATTCATCGCTTCTCCTCCTATTCTTTCTCCTCCTCCTCTCCTCCTCCTCCTCCTCCAGGGCCCCGTCAGCCATTACAAATTATAGGGAGAATCTATAAAGCAAGGAAGGAAAAGACTGCAAGAGAAGCAATCTGTAGAAATTTATTGGTAACTTTTCTATTATTTTTTTTATACTCTCTCTCGTTCGCCTTCTCTATCTATCTTTTTTATTTTTTTTTATTCACTCTCTCTCTCTCTCTCTCTCTCTCTCTCTCTCTCTCTCTCTCTCTCTCTCTCTCTCTCTCTCTCTCTCTCTCTCTCTCTCTCTCTCTCTCTCGGGTCTTTCAGGCTATCACTTACCCTTAGCTGATAGCCTTGTTATTGCCCGACAGGCTTTCTGTTACCCGTTTGAACAATGTACTCTCTCTCTCTCTCTCTCTCTCTCTCTCTCTCTCTCTCTCTCTCTCTCTCTCTCTCTCTCTCTCTCTCTCTCTCTCTCTCTCTCGTCTCCTTGTCTCAACTTTTGCATTCTCTTTCCCCTGACAACTCAATCATCCTCTACCTATCCTTCTCCTCATCCTCTTCCTCCTCCTCCTCCTCCTCTTCCTCCTCCTCCTCCTCCTCCTCCTCCTCCTTTTCCCCTCCAGCGTGTATCTAAAGGAGGTAGGTACAGGTAATTGGAGGCAGATCGTAGGCTAATTATCTCCACGATTGAAGAGGAGGAAGAGGAGGAAAAGGAACACAAAGCAACATAAGGGAAACAAACATCAGCAGACCTGTTGGCCCTTACGAGGCTATTTGTGATAAACTACACTATTTGATCTGAAGTGAGGAACATAGGGTGGTAGAGACAAAGGCAGGAGGAGAGAGGAGGAGGAGGAGGAGGAGGAGGAGGAGGAGGAGGAGGAGGAGGAGGAGGAGGAGGAGGAGGAGGAGGAGAAGGAGGAGGAGGAGGAGGAGGAGGAGGAGGAGGAGGAGGAGAAGGAGAAGGAGAAGGAGGTTGTGGTAGTGGATGCTGAATACCTTATATTTTTAGAGATTTCATTTAAATTCTCTCTCTCTCTCTCTCTCTCTCTCTCTCTCTCTCTCTCTCTCTCTCTCTCTCTCTCTCTCTCTCTCTCTCTCTCTCTCTCTCCTCCAATCATATCTCATCGTAAGGCTTCGCAATATCTTCTTTCTTCTTTAGGTCCAGTTATTCCCTCCTCCTCCTCCTCCTCCTCCTCCTCCTCCTCCTCCCCTCTACGAAGTTGTGGCTGAAATTGGTCTCAGAATCCGGCCCAAGGGAGGACGAACAGGGAGAGGGGAAAGTGGAATGAGGGGAAAGGGGTCAGAGAGAGAGAGAGAAATGACAGGAGGAGGAGGAGGAGGAGAATGAGGTGAACAGAAAAAAATATAAGAAAAATGGGAAAATGAGGGGAACAAAAGAGGAATGAAGGGAAATAGAAAATGAGGGGAAGATAAGAGAGGAATGAGGGGAAGTGGGAAAATTAAGAGAAGAATAAAAAAAGGGGAAAGATAAATGAGGATAAAAAAGGTGAAAGAAATAAAAGATAAAGGCAAGAGAGAAGAAGATAAAAAAATATGTAAGATGGATAAAAAGCTGGGAATGAGTGCTAAAAGGGCATAAAGGTGAGGGGAGGAAGAGGGGAGAAAGAGGGGAAAGAGGTGTAGACAGGTGACGGACAATCATCTTTCCTTTCCTTAAATTTCCTTCCTAACTTGCAAGGGGTAATAATTTTCCTCCTTGCGGGTGGGGAAAGGAAATTCGCGAGGGGAGATGAGGGGAAATAATCTAAGGGTTATGAGGGGAAGAAAAGTTAGAATAGGAGGGAAAGAAAGGAAGGGGAAGGACATGAGAGGAAAAATAAGATAGGGGGGTGAGGGGGAGGAGAAAGAAGGGAGGAGAGAGGCCAGGGAGGAAAAAAGTTGAGGAAAAATTAAAATAGAACAAATAGGAAAAAAAAAGTGAAGGAAAAGATGATGGAAGAAAGAGCTGAAGGAAAAAAAAATTAATTAGGGTAAGATGGAAGGAAGGAAGAGAGGAAAAGTTAATGAGCAACGCATGGAGAGGAAGACAAATTATGTGGAAATGAGAAGAGGAAGAGGAGGAGGAGGAGGAGATGGAAAACAAAACGTAAAAAATGAAAGATGATCAAGAGCAAGAAGAAAAAAGGAGGAGGAGGAGGAGGAGGAGGAGGAGGAGGGAAAACATGCTGCAAGAGGAGAGGACACGCGTGACATTGGGAGGGGAGAGGAGTAAGGGAGAGGAAAGGGAGGGGAAAGGGAGGGGAAAGGAGGGGAAAGGAGGGGAAGAGCTAAAAGAAGTTATGGGAGATAAGGGCTGGGCGTAGATTGGACAGAAGAGGGCCCAAGGGGAAGGAAAGAGGGGAACGAAAGGGGAAAAAGGGGGAGACAGGGGGAAGGGGAAGGGGAAGGGGAAGGAGACAGGCAACTAAAGATATATATGAGAGAGAGAGAGAGAGAGAGAGAGAGAGAGAGAGAGAGAGAGAGAGAGAGAGAGAGAGAGAGAGAGAGAGAGAGAGAGAGAGAGAGAGAGAGAGAGAGAGAGAGAGAGAGAGAGAGATTTGAAGATTGTATGGAGTACGTGTCGAAGGGATCAGGGAAGAAGAAGAAGAAGGAGGAGGAGGAGGAGGAGGAGGAGGAGGAGGAGGAGGAGGAGGAGGAGGAGGAGGAGGAGGAGGAGGAGGAGGAGGAGGAGGAGGAGGAGGAAAAATACACCAAGAGGGGAAAAGAAAGAAAAACGTACGAAAAATAAGACAAAGAAAGAAAGAAAAAAAAAGAACTAGGACGAGTAGGCGTGGAAGGCAAGGCAGAGAAAAGGAAGAAGAAGAAAACAATAGATAGAGAGAAAGAAAAAACAATAAAAAGAAGTTAAATAAAAGGAAGAGGAGGAGGAGGGGGAGGGGGAGGAGGAGGAGACAAGAGGAGGAGAGAAGTAAAACATAACACTGCTTAATATAATGTGTATTGTATGTTCTGTCGTTGTATATATTGATTAGTGGAGCAGAACAGTGGTGGTCAGGCAGGAGGAGGGGGGGGGAGGAGGGGAGGTCGTGTGTGGAGAGTGGAAAAGGGGGAGGAGATAAAGGAGGGGAGGACGTGGGGTTGGAGAGAGAAGGAGGGGAAGGAGGGGAGGTGTGGGTGTAGAGAGTGGAAGGAAGAGAGGCGTGGAAAGTGGAAAGTGGTAGGAGGGGATATGTGGAGAGGGAAGGAAGGGGAAGGAGGAGCGAGAGGGGAAGGAGGGGAGAGAGGAGGGAGGGAGAGAAGGGAGGGAAAACGTGTGGGTGGAAAGTGGAAGGACGGATGGCTGCAGGCATGGAAATGAATGAAACGAAGCAGAAGAGGAAGAAGAGGAGGAGTATAGATGAATGAATAAATGAATAAGTGAAGAGAATAAGAAAAAAAAATAGATGAAAGACAAGAAGAACGGGATGAAAGGAGAAAGGAAATGATATGAATAAGAAGAGACAGATTAATAAACAAAATGAAAGAAGGAAATAAGAAGAGTCAAATCAAGAGGAAAAGAGGAAAAGAAATGAAGGAAAGAGGAAGAGAAGAAATGAAGGAAAGAAAGGGAGAGAAGAAATGAAGGAAAGCAAGGGAGAGAAGAAATGAAGGGAAGAAAGGGAGAGAAGAAATGAAGGGAAGAGGGAGAGAAGATGAAATAGAAGAAAGATCTGGAGAGTGAGTGAGAGAGAGGGGAAGAGAGGGGAAGGAATAGGTTTGGAGATGACTTTGACAGAGACACATTCACTGCTCACACTCAAAATGGCTCCCGTTAATGGCCCTCTTTATGCAGGTGTCAGCAGCTCTCTCACACACACACACACACACACACACACACACACACGCACACACACACACACCCTCTTTCCCTGTTTCAGTTATTATTTCCTATTTTTGTTTTTTCTATTTCATCACCGTATGCCCTATATTTTGCTTACTCTTTTTTCTTTTTTCTTCATTCCTTTCCTCCACTTTTTTTTTTCTTTTTCTCTCTCTCTCTCTCTCTCTCTCTCTCTCTCTCTCTCTCTCTCTCTCTCTCTCTTCTCTCTCTCTCTCTTCTTCCTTCCTTCCTTCTCGATCAATGCCTCGACAAACGTCAGCTGATGTAACTGAGAATAGAAACAGCCATCGAGAGAGAGAGAGAGAGAGAGAGAGAGAGAGAGAGAGAGAGAGAGAGAGAGAGAGAGAGAGAGAGAGAGAGAGAGAGAGAGAGAGAGTAAAACGCCTTTCCCATTACTCAGTGTTGTCTGGTGCTGTTTCAGCTTTCCCTTCCGGGTTTCCCTCCCATCTTTACCTTCAGCCTCAAAGAAAACCCTCTCTTTCACTTTCTCCCTCTTTTCTCTCTCTCTCTCTCTCTCTCTCTCTCTCTCTCTCTCTCTCTCTCTCTCTCTCTCTCTCTCTCTCTCATTTTTTCGTCTTTTTTTACTCTTAAGAGAGCATCTTGTCTTACTGCGACTTATCTCACTCCTCCTCCTCCTCCTCTACCTTCTATCTCCTTCTCCTTCTCTTCTTATCGTCTTTCTCCTCTTACTCCTCCTCCTCCTCCTCCTCCTCCTCCTCCTCCTCCTCCTCCTTCTCCTCCTCCTCGTACTGGTTTCTCGCACAGCCACATTATTACACAAAGTCACCATTACCTTGGAGCAAAAGAGGAGGAACAGGAGGAGAAGAGGAGAAGAGGAGGAGAAGGAGGAGGAGGAAAAGGAAGAAGAGAAGGAGAATGCAGGAGTGCTTTCATGGTAAAGACGGGACTGAGATAAAGATAAGAAGTGGGAAAGGAGGAGGATGAGGAGGAGGATGAAGAGGAGGAGGAGGAGGAGGAGGGGAGGAGGAGGAGGAGGAGGAGGAGGAGGAGGAGGAGGAGGAGGAGGAGGGTGTCATGGAGTGAAAAAGAGGTCACATGGTTTGTATATGTGTAGTAATGGTAGTTGTTGGAAGGGGAGGTGAGGGAAAGTGAGGGGAAGTGAGGGGGAGTGAGGGGAGGTGATGGGGAGGTGAGGGGAGGTGAGGGGAAGTGAGGGGGAAGGGTTGTAGGTGGTGGGGACATATGTTACGTACTCGATATCCCTCGGCACCTTCCCATTCCCCTCACCTCCCCTCACCTCCCCCGCTCATGTCAGTTCGGGAGATTCGTTAGCCTTAGGGGAAGCTGATACTCTCTCTCTCTCTCTCTCTCTCTCTCTCTCTCTCTCTCTCTCTCTCTCTCTCTCTCTCTCTCACTCTCTCTCTCCCCTTGTCCATTCCGGTCCGAGGATCCTGTAGTTCCTCACGGGACACAGTAGAGGACGGAGGAGGAGGAGGAGGAGGAGGAGGAGGAGGAGGAGGAGGAGGAGGAGGAGGAGGAGGAGGAAGATAGCTAGGAACACAAGGCAAGCTCCAACTCTTTCTCTTTCTCTCTAACCTACTCCTTCTCTTCCTCTTCTTCCTCCTCCTCCTCCTCCTCCTCCTCTACTGCTTCCCCGGGTGCTACTTTTGTCACCAGATCAGCGTGTGGAGGAGGAGGAGGAGGAGGAGGAGGAGGAGGAGGAGGAGGAGGAGGAGGAGGAGGAGGAGTAGAGGAGAATAAGTGATGAAGGAGTAAGTACACAACTAGATAATATTTACCTCCTTCGTCTGGTGTTTCAAAGAGGGCAAGAGAGAGGGGAAGAAAGATGGTGGGAAGGAAAG
>JAPQNM010000042.1:3778529-3783529 GCA_029783475.1 Metacarcinus magister | reverse complement strand
AGAATACAAGAATAGTGAGAGAAGGAGATAGAAAAAGAGAAAACAAAAGAAGGGAGGAAAGGAAAGATAGAGAGAGGCGTTAAAGTGACAACAAACGAAACAGGGAAAGGGGAGGAAGAGAAGAGAAGAGAGAAGAAGGAAGGGAAGGAGGAGGACTAAAGGGGCGTTAAAGAAGCGTAGTGGGTTTAGAGTGAGGTGTATGGACGAGGGGAAGAGGAAGGGAAAGAGGGAGGGAAGAGGGGAGGAAGGAAGGAGGGAAGAGGGATTTTGAGGACAGGATAAGGTATAGGGAGGGATTATAGTGTCAAGTGAAGGTAGGGTGTGAAGGAAATAAATGTACAGAAGGAGGAGGAGGAGGAGGAGGAGGAGGAGGAGGAGGAGGAGGAGGAGGAGGAGGAGGAGGGGGTCAGATTAAGAAGAACTAGGGATGTATGTATGTGAGAGAGAGAGAGAGAGAGAGAGAGAGAGAGAGAGAGAGAGAGAGAGAGAGAGAGAGAGAGAGAGAGAGAGAGAGAGAGAGAGAGAGAGAGAGAGAGAGAGAGAGAGAGAGAGGATAAAAGGATAGGACTGGATTGAGCAGCAACTGGTGTACTGATAAAAAAAATGGAGGAGGAGGAGGAGGAGGAGGAGGAGGAGGAGGAGGAGGAGGAGGAGGAGGAGGAGGAGGAGGAGGAGGATATATATTTTCATAGTGAAGTAAAAGTTGGTAATACATATTCATGATATATTACTTTTCATCCCCTCACTTTTTTCCCTTCACCCTCCCCTTCCCCTTCCCCTTCCCCTTCCCCTTCCCCTTCCCCTTCCCCTTCCCCTCCTTCCCCTCCCCACCCCAAGGTCTTTATTCACACACTGACGCATTCTTCTTCATCATTCACCTCCTCCAGTGTATATTAGTCTATGTCATCCATTTTTCATTGCATAAAGTGGCAACCATCTGTACCAATCACCACCACGCACCAGCCTCCCCTCACCACCCTCCCCTCACCACCCTCCTTTCCCCTCACTCACTCCTACCATTTTCCGTCCCTCTACGTATTTCCCTCACTCTTCCCTATGAGCGATCCCTCCTTACTCATTTCCCTTTCCCTCCTTCACTTTCACTTACTCTCTTTCCCCTCTCTTCCTTGCTACACTCTCTCTCACTCTTTCCCCTCTCCTCCTCCTTGCTACATTCTCTCTCTCTCCCTCTCTCCCCTCTCCTTGCAATTCGTCACCCAGAGAAGGAAAATTTACCTGTCCCTAAGGCCCTTTTAATAACCTGATGAAGACGTGTAGACTGTAGAGGGAAAAAAAGTAATGAAAAAAAAGAGGATTAATAAGGAAAATGGAAAATAATCACTTGCAGGATTATTTAAACAGTTTTTTTCAACGAATTTTTTTTTGGAGAAATTTATCAGCATAGGAATAATGATAGTAGTAGTAGTAGATAGTAAAGTAATGAAAATAACAATAATAATAATAATGATAACACCAACAAAAAAAATGATGATAATAAATAATAATAATGATAATGATAAAGAATGCTTGTCTCATTCATACAATTTCCAGGCTGTTTGAAAAAGCTAGTTGGTAGTTTGGGAAATAGAAATAAAACTCCCTTGGTAAATTAAAAGTAAAATACACGAGGAACGGACCATTACATTACGAAACAACTACTTAGGTTATTAACTAATGCAGGTAATGTACACAGACAGCTATTTAAACAGGAACATTACTCTAACACACACACACACACACACACACACACACACACACACACACACACAGACACACACACACACACACACACACACACACACACACACACACACACACACACACAGACACACACACACCAGGTACTTAATTAATAATGAGGCAAGGTGTTAAATAATGCGTTGGGAATATATACTTATTTCCCACGTTCATATGTTATAAATTTTCATGTTTTTTTTTTCCAGGGATGAGATGAATGAAAATTAATTACGGTGTGAAAAAGGTTCCTACAAATCTATTTTTTTTTTTTTTCCTGTTGTGTTTAATTTGAATAAATGTTTAATTTCAAGATGGAGTAACTATATTTTTTTTTCCCCTAACTTAAGTGTAGGAAATGATGAAAAAAAAGAATGAAAAATACGATGCTACGAAGGGGAAAAAAAATGTACAACTAGTGAAAAAATATATACATGAAGATTTAGGGATTTAGAAATTTAAAGAAAGAACGAGAGAAAAAAAAAAACTTTATATTTGTTACGTGTTACAGAAACTAAATTAAAGTTATATCCCTGGAAAATAATACAATGGATTTATTATATAACTTCATTAATTCCTTTATTTACTTAACCATTTATTAAACCTTTTGTGAATTTACTGTAACTATCTATTGCCTATACACCTATCTATCTATCAATCACTATCTATCTATCTATTTTATTTAACGCATCCGTTGTATAAATTATAGATATGAACAATTAAGTCACATTTGTTAATATTTCATGTGTAAGCTATATATCACAAGTCAAATTAATTCTCTCTCTCTCTCTCTCTCTCTCTCTCTCTCTCTCTCTCTCTCTCTCTCTCTCTCTCTCTCTCTCTCTCTCTCTCTCTCTGACCGGCAATAGATCTACTGTTATCTATTCCCTCATGTTTACTCCCTCTCCCTCTTTCGTTCCTCTTACCTCTCCCCTCTCCCCTCACATCCCTTTCCCCTCCTTTCATCACTGCGTTTCCCCTCCCTTCTATTCCCCTTTTTCTATTTCCCTCTTTTTTAATAATTATCTCTTCTCACCCTTACCTAAAAATATTCTAGACAGTTTCTCTCTCTCTCTCTCTCTCTCTCTCTCTCTCTCTCTCTCTCTCTCTCTCTCTCTCTCTCTCTCTCTCTCTCTCTCTCTCTCTCTCTCTCTCTCTCTCTCTCTCTCTCTCTCTCTTTCTAGTCTTTATTTTATTCCTGTTTCCTCCTCTTGTTTACATTTACAGGTTAATGTATTTTCTCTCTTTCGATTTTCTCTTTTTTTTTCTTTACTTTACTTTACTTTCCATTAAATGAAAATAACTTGCTTTTCTTTCTTGCTTTCCTCCCTCTAAACAAACTTTTCTTTTCCCAACTTACTTCTCTTCCTCCTTCATCTCCTTTCCTTCCACGTTCCTCTCATTCCCTTCTCCTTCCTTGAACGCCTCTTCCTCTTCCCTTCTTTCCTCTCTCTCTCCTTCCTTCCTTCACCTCAAACTTTTGCCTTACTCTCCTTTCCCTCCTTCCATCTCTCCACTCCTCTCTTCACCACCCTTCCCCCTTCCCCTCTTCAAAGACCCCCTTTCGCCACTCTCAAAACTTTACCACGCCTCCCCCTCTTCCCCTCACCACTTCCACTTTTCCCCTCACCCCTCCCTCCTCGGTCATTATCCCCTCACCCCCCTTCCCCTCTCAATGCAATGACTGCAGTGCTTCAACGCTTCTCATTCATCAATCAAGTGTGTGACAGGTAGGTTAACCCTCACTTGAACAAAAATAATATTCCCCTCACCCCATTCTTCAGATATCCCCTCTCTCTTCCCCTTGTCTCTCCCCCTCTCTATACTCTCTCCTCCCCTTGTTCCTCCTCTATTCTCCCGCTCTCTCTCTCTCCATCCTCCTCTTGTTCATACTCTCCCTCCTCTTCTTCCCCTCTTTCCATCCTCCCTTGCCATGCTCTTCCCCTCTCTCTCTCTCTCTCTCTCTCTCTCTCTCTCTCTCTCTCTCTCCTCTCTCTCTCTCTCTCTCTCTCTCTCTCTCTCTCTCTCTCTCTCTCTCTGGCCATAATTTTAAAATGTCCCTCCCCTCTTATCTCCCCTCTCCCCTCTTCCCCCCCCCTCTCCCTTCTGGGCGGCCTCATTTTTCCCCTCTTTACCTTCCCCCTCCCAGCCATCATCTTTCTTTCTCGTCTGTAATTTATCGTCATCCATCATCACACAACGAAAAGGTTATTCATAATGCATTCACTCTTTCCTTTCCTTCCCTTCCTTCCTTCATTTCTTCCTTCATTCATTTATTCATCGTTCTGAACTTTCGGTCGCATACAAAATCAACAACAAGAACAACATTAAATTGATCAAAATATCAAAAAAAATAATTGGAAAAATCGTGTTCCTGTCTATCTTTCCCCTCAGAGGTCTGTCTCCTGTCACGTCCCTCCCCTCGTTTCCCCTCACCTTCCCCATTCCCTGTCACACTTCCCCCTTTTTGTGGTCTGTTTATTGTCATCCGTACCCCTTCCCTCACCCATCACCTGTCCCATTTCCCCTTCTGTAACCTACTGCTCCCCATTTTCCCCTCTTTCTAACACGCAGCACACAGTTTTCCCCTCTTCCTTTTGGCCTCTTTCCGTTTTCCTTCCTGTCCTCTTTCACTGTTGCTCCCCGCTTACTCCTCTCACTTTTTATTTAAGGGAAAAAATGACAAACAAACAACTTTATCTTTTCTTTGGTGTTTCTTTGCTTCTATCTTATTTTCCTCCCCCTTCCCCCCCTTTTCTCTTTCCTCTGATTTCTCCTCCTCCCTTCTTGTAAATCTCCACCTCCCAAACCTCCTCCTCCCAAACCACCTCCTCCTCCTCCTTACTCTCCTTTTTACCTCCTCCATTCTCCTCTTCCATCCACCACTGTCCAATCTTGTTTACCTCTCTCCCTCCCTCTCCCTCTCTCTCTCTCTCTCTCTCTCTCTCTCTCTCTCTCTCTCTCTCTCTCTCTCTCTCTCTCTCTTCCTTTTTCCAGTTTTCTATTCTTTCTTTCTTTCTCCCTCTTTCTTTTTCTTTCTTTTTTTCTTTATCTCCCTCTCTTACTCTTACTTAAATTGCAAACATTCATTTCTACACTAGTTTTAATACCTTCATTTCGCAAAAGACGAATCTCTGTGTCAGTGAGTGCCTTGGGGCGTGATGCATGTGTCTTGTGGAGAGGGAGAGGGAGAGGGAGAGGGGAGGAGGGATAGAATGATAAAAGGGAGCGAGGGAAGGAAGAAAGGAAAATAGTGTAGGAAGAGA
>JAPQNM010000042.1:3766029-3773529 GCA_029783475.1 Metacarcinus magister | reverse complement strand
ATTCCAAGAAGGGGAGAGGGAGTAAGGGGAAAAGGAGAGACAGAGGAAAGAGTCGTGAGGGGAAAGGAAGGAGGAAAAGAGGAAAAGGAAAGGATAAGAGGAGGAGGGATAGGATAAAGCAGAGGGAAACAAGGGAATAAGGATGATAAAAAGAGTGATGAGAACAGTAAGAAGAGACGAAGAGATAAGTGAATGCAAGGAGAGAAGGAATAGAGGGAATCAGTGAGGGAAAAAAAAGAATAGAGAGGAGGAAGAGACACAGGAGGATAAAAGGAAGAAAGAAGAAAGTGAAACGGAGCAAAGCATGATAAAGCGAAAGAGGAGAAGGAAAATGAGGAAAAAAAAAGAGAAGAGGATGAAACAAGAGGAGGCGGAATGAAGAACAGGACAAGGAGAAAAAGATAAAAAAAAATTGGAAAGAAGAAAGACAGACAAAAAGGAGAATAAAAAGGAGTAAGAAGATGAAGAGGAGGAGAAGCAGGAGGAAGAGAGGAAGAATAGGACACCACTACTCCTCCTCCTGTTGTATAATCGAGGGTAGGCCTATAAGAATTACATAGACCTACATTCAATTACCTGGATTACATAACATTACCTGGAATTACATATAACTAAGTGCAAAGCGAATGAACAGCGTTAAGCCTACTTAGAGAGAGAGAGAGAGAGAGAGAGAGAGAGAGAGAGAGAGAGAGAGAGAGAGAGAGAGAGAGAGAGAGAGAGAGAGAGAGAGAGAGAGAGAGAGAGAGAGAGAGAGAGAGAGAGAAACTCCACACTGTATTAAAGTAAAAATATAGGAATGCTTATTTTGACACATTTTTCTCACGTCAGACAAGTAATGTTAGGTAGAAACACTCCACCAATTGCTTTCTCTCTCTCTCTCTCTCTCTCTCTCTCTCTCTCTCTCTCTCTCTCTCTCTCTCTCTCTCTCTCTCTCTCTCTCTCTCTCAATAAAAAAAGAAAGTGGGAAGATAAGGGAGACTAAAGAGAAAATATCTATTATCATCAATTATCAATAGTGATTACATATACTTATTATTCACTATTTTTCATTTCAAGTATATTATTAAAAATTCTTCTGTAAACTCATTATAATGTATTAATGTTAACGTGAACGAAGAGTAAGATTTCCAAATAGTATCGTAGTTTTATCATAATGTTAAATATAGAGTTAAAACAACGATTATTATTCGTCATTATTATAGTTTACCATCAATTATTATTACTTGTATTATCATTGTTATCATTATTATTGGGTGGTGATGGGGACGGGTTATGAATGGTGATGGGATAATGGATGATGAATGGGTGATGAAATGTATAGTGACGGGTGATGAAGGGTTGGTGAAGGTGGTGATGAAGAGTGATGGGTGGTGATGACAACGATGAGTAATGGTGATGATGGGAAGGAGTGGACCATCCCCTTTGTAGTAGTAGTAGTAGTAGTATAATAGTAGTAATAATAATAGTAGTAATAATAATAGTAGTAATAGCAATAGTAATAGTAGTAATAGTAGTGGCACTAGTAGTAGATATTCATAAAAACAAGTAATTCAAATCAATTCAATTCACAAAACAAAAAAAATAAAGGTTTAATTAAATTTTTTCATAACCACCTGCGTAGCCACACACACACACACACACACACACACACACACACACACACACACACACACACACACACACACACACACATTATTTTTAGCACCAAACCACAACCTATCACTCTTGTGTGTGTGTATACCAGTATCCACCACCACCACCACCACCACCACCATCACTACCACCACCTCTCCCCAACCACACTCTTTTCTTCCGCTGACCTCTTGCATTCCCCTCCCTCCTGGCTGACCTTCCCCGCCTTCTACATAATACAACACCACTGTTACCACCACCACCACCCCTGTCACCGCCGCCACCGTTACCACCTTGCTTGTTATGTATACAAAAATATCCAACTAACATCTCCACTAGGACTGAGAGAGAGAGAGAGAGAGAGAGAGAGAGAGAGAGAGAGAGAGAGAGAGAGAGAGAGAGAGAGAGAGAGAGAGAGAGAGAGAGAGAGAGAGAGAGAGAGAGAGAGAGAGAGAGAGAGAGAGAGAGAGAGAGAGAGAGAGAGACTCACTACTGCCATTAAATATTGAAATAGAAAAAAAACATATCATAAGAGAAATAGAAGAACATTAAACCAAACAGCAAATACTACTACTAAACTCTATTCAAAAATCGAAGGCGGACGATGCCCCGCCTTTCCTGCCCCCCTCACCCTGAGAATGGCTGCTGAAATGATGGGTGGAGCGTCATTAGTTTGGATTAATTTTGGTGATCTGTATAGGGGGGCTGGGGGGATGAGAGGGCAGACCCCTGTTAATCCTCTCAGGTCCCCTAGGGACCTGACACCACCTACATCCTTCCTCCTACTTCGCCATCTACCTTTTATATATATATATATATATATATATATATATATATATATATATATAATCTTTCTATAACTGTTAGTGAATTACAGGTGTTTTCAGGTATAAGGTAGAAGGTTTTTTGCTACTGCCGTTAAAACTGTTGGTCATACACGAAAACTTTTTGAACTAATTTTACTGTAAATTGGAATATCTAAAAGTTTTATTGAAGTCATTTTTGACGTATCTGTGACGGTAAGGAATTTTTGATTTTGTGGTCCGAAAATGTCCACCAGAATTGAGGTCGAATATTTTTTTGCCATTTTACTACAAAACGATTACTCTTACAGGAAAAAGGATTAGAAACAAAGTTATGCAGCTTGAAAAGATCTATCGATTGAAGGCATCACCTTTCCAATATCTATTATACCTTTGGAGAAAAGTTAATTATGGTGAACAAAATTAATGTTTTCTTTTTTCAATTCTTACATCTATGCATATGTTCCAATTTCATATCGCTATAGCTCAAAAGAACGGCCGTGTCCTGCTCTTTCTTTTACACTCTATACTCTTTTTACATAAACCTCATAGTTTTCGAGTTATTTCAAAATACATGATTTCTGCCAAAAAATCTAAGGTGGTACCCTTGGAAATTTCATGAAAATTTCCACACCTCGGAATTTCATGAAAATTTGTACATAAAGGTTTTCGGTCATACTGAACACGAATCTCGACTCAGTTTCATCATTACTATAATATCAAACATTAAAAAAAATATATAGAAAAAAATGAGATGTAGGAAATACTCTCATTATTCCCGTTACCATCACATATTCATTATTATTATTATTATTATAGTATCTATTCATCATTATGGTGATGGTGGTGGTGGTGGTGAGGGAAATTCTTACAACAATTTAATATTAATTATTGCTTTCCAGATCGCATTATACTGATATTTTTTGGCACATATTGTTAGCAAATTTATTCACGATGACATTTTAGTTTCCTTTTTGAAGTATAAGACTTCATACAAGGAAATATTAAGGAAACAATGAAGTGATATCAGGTGTCTAATTTTTCACGTTACTACTGCTACGGCTATCATTATACTGCTACTGCTGCTGCTACTACTACTTCTACTACTACTGCTATTACTACTATTATTACTTCTACTACTACTACTGCTACTACTACTACTACATTCCCCTCCTGTAAGTAAACATAGTAGAGAACGCTCATTAAGAACAGGTGTGTGTGTGTGTGTGTGTGTGTGTGTGTGTGTGTGTGTGTGTGTGTGTGTGTGTGTGTGTGTGTGTGTGTGTGTGTGTTGCAGGTAGTTTTTATTGTGTACATACGAGAAAAAGTGCACATGAAAAATGAAAGATACACATGGATAGCGATAAACGCACATAAAGGGTGAAAGGTACACATGGAAAACGAGATACACACACAAAACAGTTTCACGTACATTACTATGTACAGACATGAGTCTGTGTTGAGCGCTTCCACGAAACACACGCACACACGCACACACGCACACGCACACACACACACACACACACACACACACATGGTAACACTGATAACATTGTCTATAATGAGGCTTTGATGTGATATTATTGAAGTATTCTAGATACGAAAAGAACTGGAAGGACTGACGGACCTTTGATATTAAGGATCAAGGATTAACCTGAATGAAATCAATGAATATAAAAAAAAAACTTCATGGGAGCAAGAATTACTTTTCAAACAGAGTAGTGAACGAGCGAAACAATCAGCCAAGGGCGGCAGTAATGGGCGATTCAGTGTACGGTGTCATGGAAATATTTATCCATTAAGGCGAGTAGTGAACACCATATAAACCAGCCTTACGTACCTACCAGATCGTAAAGTCACACACCCTCGGCTTACTCCCGCACCTAGTTACTGTTAGGTGAGCAAAGGTTAGTGTTTAAGAAGACTAAACCCATCCTGTCTAAGCCCGACCCGTGATTCGAACATCTTGGTTGTGAGCCGAGCGCGCTAAATAATGAAATAATGATAATAATAATGATAATAATATAATAATAATAAGGTATTTCTGTATAACTACTGCTCGGACGATATCGATATAAATATGAACTGATACATGCTATACATATATACATACGCGTACATATATACATACTATACTATACATAAGTGTACTCAACACATCTGTGAATGATAATGATAATAATGATAATGATAATAATAATAATAACAATGATAATGACAGCGTGCATCATACCCACGTGCACGCCCGGCTAAGCAATTATTCACACTCACCTCACCTCACGCCCACACACCGGGCTAGCGGGGCCTTCCTCGGCACCCCTACACTCTGCATGGCCTCGTCTCACGCCCACACGCCCAAGACTCACACACAACCGCCCAGATTGAATCACGAAAAAAAAATGTGCTAGACGCGGATTAATACATCGCCGGCTGACCGCGGAACACCCCTGCCCATGCCTTCCCGTCTTCCCATCGTCCGCGCGCCAAGTCAAGTAGTTCCCATAACATTTATACCTACGTTGGGAAACTTTTTAATTCCTCTGGCGATTAATGACTCCAGCGACGATGGGCTTCCTAAACCAAGCAGTAAATTATTCTTTGAACTTGTGATTTCGCCTGCCCTTCCATTTCAGGCTGGCCAATTAAACTCGTGATTGCTGGTTCATTCTTCTCTTTCGCTAATCTTTTTCCGAGTCACTCGATTATACGGGACTTCGAATTATTGGCTTCGAACGGCAGACTGATTATCGGGGAGGGAGGGAGGGAGGGAAGGAGGGAGGGAGGGAAGAAAGGAGTAATGGAGGGAAGGAAGAATGGAGGGACGAGGAGTAGGCAATCCAGGAAGTGAGAATAACGAGAAGGAAGGAAGGATGGATGGATGGAGGAGTGAGGCAGAGGATACATAACAAATTACTTGCAATATGTTAAGAGGGAAATAGATTGCTAGATAGATAAATAGAGAGAGAGAGAGAGAGAGAGAGAGAGAGAGAGAGAGAGAGAGAGAGAGAGAGAGAGAGAGAGAGAGAGAGAGAGAGAGAGAGAATAATATTAACATTCAAGTTGAGTAAAAAAAACATTTACACCAATACACAAACAAGTAAATGAGTGAATTGATATATAAACGTATATAATATAAACTCCCGCTAGTTAGTCTCTTGATGTTGGTAGTACTGAGGGAGCACTGATGATATTGGTATGCCTGAGGTTACCACTAGCACTTGTTTTCAGTATTATCGTGTAAACCATTTAAAATAAGTCCACTCAATATATATTTTGCTTCGTTGTATATACTATTAATGTAATTGATTTACGCAACAAATCATAATTTCATTTCATCATTCAGCGTTGGTCGTGAACTGTTAAAAATGCGTCTAGTTGTGGTTTACGTAATTATCAAACTTTTTCCCCTTCACTGGCTGTCCTTTCGAGTATAAAATATGATAAAATGCATTAACAAATAAACTAAATGATTGTGTGTCTGCTACTGTAATAAATAATTGATACAAATACTAAGCTTTTCCATTGAATTAGTTTCGACATTAATTTTAATCTTCAAACAGATATATTTGTTACACCCACAACTCTTCATTCCAGGTGTAAATGCGGTTATATCATCTTTATAATGTTATTTCCAAACGTGTTCCATTTTTTTTTCTTTTTTCACTTTGTTATCTTATTCATTTTCCTTCAATTTCCCTGTTCGCTGAAATTATGTGGAGTGTTTGGAGTGAAAACAGAAACTCTGCTACTTGTGCCGGAGTGAGAACTTGTGTTTGGGACCGGAAAGAGAAGGAGGAGAAGGAGGTGGAAGGAGGAAGAAGAGGTAAGGAAAGAGAGAAAAAAAAGAGTTAGAGAGAGAGAGAGAGAACAGAAAAATAAAAATAATTATGGAGGGAGAAGAAAAAACAAATATATATATATAATGATTATGAATACACTAGAATTTCTTCATTTCATATATTCCTCCTCGTCTTTCTCCTCGTCCTTCATCTCCTTTCCCTTCTCTCGTCAATTCCTCTTCACATTTCCGTTACGAAAAAAAAAGTAAAGAAATAAAAGGGAGAATTTATATTTCTGCGTATAGAAGGTGCGATAGGAGGAGGAGGAGGAGGAGGAGGAGGAGGAGGAGGAGGAGGAGGAGGAGGAGGAGGAGGAGGAGGAGGAGGAGGAGGAGCACAAAGGAACACAAAGGAAGAATAAACAACAGTAGACCTGTTGGCCCTTACAAGACTGTAATAAACTACGCCATCTGATCTTAAGTGAGAGATAGGCGAAGGCGGAGGAAGAGGAGGAGGAAGAGGAGGAGGAAAAGGAGGAAAGTGGAAAGGAGCAAATGAAAGAAGTGAGGTGGGATTGTGGGAATGAAAGGAGGAGGAGGGAGGAGGAAGGAGGGAGTGAGAGAAAAAAGAAGAGGGGAGGAGGTGGAGAGGGAGACGTGGGGGAGAAGAGGTGAGAAGAATATTTTGGGAAGGAGCATGAGAAGAAGCTTGGAGAGAGAGAGAGAGAGAGAGAGAGAGAGAGAGAAGAGAGAGAGGAGAGAGAGAGAGAGAGAGAGAAGAGCGAGAGAGAGAGGAGAGAGAGAGAGAGAGAAGAGAGAGAGAGAGAGAGAGAGAGAGAGAGAGAGAGAGAGAGAGAGAGAGAGAGAGAGAGAGAGAGAGAGAGAGAGAGAGAGAGAGAGGTGAATTTTTATTTATATTTTATTTCTATGTTGCTCGCTCTTTGTTTTGACTTTTATTGTATATTGTTTTTGTTTTTTTTCAACCGTGTTTATGTGCCTCGTAAATCTGGTAATCCATTATTTATACATCGTTAAATCCACCAGCCATTCATCTATCACTTTGTCTATTTATCTATCTATCAATCTATCTATCTATTAACCAACTATCTACTCTGACTCTTTATAATTAAATAAAATCCTCTATCCTTCGCCTGTTTATATTATTTGATATATTAAATTATTTCAATTCCTTTCTCTCTTTTGGTCATTTTTTGGGTTATTATAACACATTATATGTACACACACACTCACTCTCTCCTCTCTCTCCGTCCTCACTTCCGTCCTCCT
>JAPQNM010000042.1:3751133-3765929 GCA_029783475.1 Metacarcinus magister | reverse complement strand
CCCCCTAACATGTTTGGCTTCCGTCCTCACCGGGGCACCCTGGATGCCCTGCTCCAGCTAGAGCACCACATTCAGGAAGGATTTAACCACAAGCAATACACTCTGGTAGCTTTTCTTGATCTCAAAGGAGCTTTTGACTCCTCTTCACATAATGCCATTATTGAAAAACTTTCCCGCCTGGGACTCAATGGTTCCCCACTCAATTGGGTTCAGTCCTTCCTGTCTTCCAGGTCCTTCTCTCTGGTGATAGGTAACTCCTATTCTAGGTCTTACCCGGTCACCAGAGGTGTCCCACAGGGTTCTCCTCTCAGTCCTCTCCTTTTCAATGTCTTACTTTCAGACTTTCCCTCTTCTCCATGCACACATGCACTCTTGTACGCTGATGACACTTCCCTCCTTTGCTCTGCTTCCACTATCCAGGAGGCTCAACTTAACCTTCAACGTGGGCTTGATGCCATAGACACTTGGACATCACGTTGGGGCCTAACGGTGAGTGCCCAGAAGTCTAGCCTTCTGTGCTTCACCAGAAGGCGAATACCCAACTTACCTGGGGTCACCATCAAAGGTTCACCCATTCCCTTTAAAACCCAACATAAGTTTCTAGGCTTAGTAGTGGATGGCCCCCGTCTAACCTGGGGCTGTCACATACACTACCTGGTGACCTCATGCCTCAAAAGATTAAATTTAATGAAGTCCCTTGCAGGGGTCAAGTGGGGTGCGGACAGGCATACCCTCCTTCGCTTCTATTGTGCCTATATCCGGAGTCGCTTAGACTACGGATGTGAGGTTTATGGGGCGGCCTCACCTTCACTTCTCCATAAATTAGAAGTAATTCAAAACACAGCCATGCGTATAGCCCTGGGAGCTTTCAAGTCCTCCCCAGTCACAGCCCTTCAGGCAGAATCCTCCCTATCCTCACTGTCACACCGACGCTCCACCCTCCTTGTCCGCACCTACACCAAACTCGCATCCTCCCCCAGCTGCCACGCCCTCCACTCCCTCCTCCTCAGACAGAGTAGGGCACCACTTCTTGGCCCCCTACCATATCAAGCCCACACACCTTTTGTAGAAAGAGCCCTCTCCTTCTTTGCCTGCCTCCGGGTGACACCCCCCTCCTTTCTCACTCTCGAGAAGACTTCCCCTTTGGGCCCTTGGTTTCCCCTCTCCTCCCTAATATCCTTGACACTGCACACACACACACAATGGTCAAAGGCACACTGTCCGGTGCAGGGCAGGATAATTTTCAACAACCTCCTGCACACTCAATACCACAACTCCCTCCACATATACACCGACGGCTCCCGCCTCCCAGTACCTCCCTCTGTTGGGGCTGCAATGTACATCCCAGTACATTCCACTGCCACTGCCTGGAGGTTGCCGGCCTCTGCCTCCATTCTGACGGCAGAACTCTTTGCCATCAGAGAGGGCCTCAGGTTTGCCACCACACTCACCTCCCCTTGCTCAGTCACTCTCTTCTCAGACTCCCTCTCAGCCCTCCAACTCATCCGGCGTCACCGCCCTAAAACACACCACTCCCTCTGCTTCACCATTCACAACTTTCTTCTCCAACTATCCTCTTCTGGCTTCTCCATCCACCTTCAGTGGGTCCCCTCACATGTTGGCGTCATGGGCAACACAGTGGCCGACAGAGCGGCAGCGGAGGCACACTCCCACCCCTTCCCCATACACCTCCCCACTGACCAGACCGACTCTCTGACTAACCTCCACACAGCCTGTAAACTACACTGGGACACAGACCTGACTAACGCTTTACAGTACACTTCACTTGGACACATTAGACAAGACACACGACACCACTGGTGGACCTACTCCCCCAGCCGTGCCCTTGACACTGCCGTCACCAGACTCCGAATTGGACACAGCCGCCTAAACTCCCACCTACACAAGCTGGGCATGACAGAGGACCCCCACTGCCCTTGGTGCCCTACACAACCTGACACCCCAGAACACCTCCTACTACACTGTCCTCGTCACCACTCCCACCGCATGGCACTCCTCCACTCACTGTCGTCTCTTCACCTCCGCAGACCAGCAATAACTGACCTCTTAGGTGGCTCTCAAGACCCTGGCCTGGCCTTCAAAGTACTCAAACACACCAGGACCTTCCTCCAAAGGACAGGTCAACTCAACAGGATCTGATCCACTTACTCATCTGCAACCTGCACTTTTGGGGCACTAGAGGCTGTGGCACCACAGCCTGCACGGCCCCATCAAATTCCCAAGAAGAAGAAGAACTGGGATTCCAGGTAAAAAAAAACCTAATTATGGGATTAGCACCTCATGCACTTAAATTTCTTAACCTTTTTCTTACAGGTTGTAGCCTTCAAGAAAGTCTCCAGTGCTTGCCAGGACTCCTTGCATTCCCTACATCACTCACGCTGTGAATTTTTTTCACCTATTTCTTCTTGGGAATTTGATGGAGCCGTGCAGGCTGTGGTGCCACAGCCTGTAGTGGCCCAAAAGTGCAGGTTGCAGATGAGTGAGTGGATCAGATCCTTTTGAGTTGACCTGTCCTCTGGAGGAAAGTCCTGGTGTGTTTGAGTACTTTGAAAGCCAGGCCAGGGTCTTGAGAGCCACCTAAGAGGTCAGTTACTGTTGGTCTGCGGAGGTGAAGAGACGATAGTGAGCCATGCATTCTTATCATCTAGAATGACTTTTTTAGGTAATTTCCCTAAATATGTGCATTGTCCTCAAGCTTGTTTAGGGAGTATTGCTTGCATGCAGTGAACTGAATTGAGACCTGTTGTATGCATAATACATGGTCATCAACTGTTGCTAATTGGCAATGTGATGTGCTTAATGGAAATTTAATTACTCATTGGGTTGTACAAGTAGGAGACAACCCCATGTGAAGGAGACCAAGGGAATCCATACAAAGCTTGTAGCCAGGGGTACCAGGATACTCAGCCTCAAGACCAGCCACTTCAAACCTCATCCCAGACCAACTCAAGTACCTCCAACAAAGTGAAGGGTGGCGGCGACGCTGTGGCCTTGCCTCAAACATCAGTGTATCATACTAATCTGTAAAATAGTATTCATAATTCCTTTGTATTAGGAGCCGAGAGAGAAAGAGATTGTATATCTCACACCTGGCCTGGTCTTTCGTCCCAGAAAAAAAGCCGACCCCAATTATCGGCTTACAGCTTCACCTTTCCAGTTTCTTTCTCAGGGGAAACCCAAAACCTCCCTAATATATCAGCAACAACGTGGGACTGATGCTACACTGAGGCAGAAACTCTTCAAGATGTATTCAAGATGAAGCAATATGATTAATCATACTGACTTGTATTTTTGTTGTTCCTTACTATCAGATATCTTTTTGAAACTTTGATTTTATTATTGGTGTTTTCATTATACTTATATATTATGTTTATTAGGGTTAGGTTACAAGCAAATTTATTATAAGTGAAGATCGTTAGAGTAATTGTTCTTAATTACTTCTTGTTTTCTTTTTAGATACCATAGTTCATCTTTCATGGAGCTGTAATGATGGACACGACATTTCAAGGGAACTCATTACAGGAAACATTGTATTCTGTTGTGGAAGACAAATGATTTTTAATTAAGGCTAAGGCTTCTAACTATCATGGAAGAAAACTGCATGATAGAGGTAGTTGGGCAGTTGGGGTCAGATACTGAAACCATATTAAAGACGAGTGAGACAGGAACTGTTGTTTACAAACATGTAGCATGTCAAGCTACTTCAATACACGCCAGTGAGGTCTCAGTGCCCATAATGTTCTGTACTATGTTCTCCCCAATCTGTGAAGCTTCTACACAAGTTTATCTTCCCTTAACATCTCATTTTAAAGATTTCAATAGACTTCCAGCTGTTATTCCATCTTTCAGTACGAAAAACAGAGAGCCTGAACCTAAGCCTTTAGATAATATTAAGCCAGTTAAAGAAAGGAAGCTGTGTTTTCAAGCTCCAACCTACAGAAAAAGAAAATATGAAATTGATTCTGCGCTCTGTGACAGTCAAGAACCAGAAGATGATGTATTCATGTCACCTTCAATAGAGGAAGGTCAGTGTCTATCGAGAGTACTATTCATAATTGTAGTTAGTATGCACATTCTCATTAAAATACAGTATTGTGTAAGATAGTTTTATATCTTATACATCATCCTTGGTATGAAGAGCATGTTCATCTTGAATTTTATAGGTTATATAATACCATCAGCATTGGCAATTGCAGCACATTCATCTTCACTTGCTTGCTTTTTGTTCAACTGTACTGCTAGCTTGCTTTTTATATAAGGTAATGTTTTCTGCTATAGCTAAGGAGATATTGTAATGTTTCTATTTATTGCTATAGCTCTTTTAGTTTTTTGCATTGTTTTATTATTGTAATCCTGCTATAGTTAATCTTTTGTAATGTACTCCTAGCTTGCTTTAAAGATAATATGCTTAAATGCATTAAAAACTTTTCCCTGCATATGCCCTATTGGAATGGGGGTGCATCTTATATGCCGTCAAATACAGCACCTCTTCTACAGAGTTATGTAATGTTCCTTTTTCCTCTTCTGAATTAACATCAGCTATTAAGTCCTGCCATTACACCTGTGAAAGTCATGATGGTATTCATAACCTTATGTTTCAACACCTACTACCACTATCCTTAACTTTCCTACTCAAAATTTTTAATAGAATCTGGATGAACGTAGATTTTCCCACTACATGGCGAGAAGCCCTTGTTATCCCTCTCCTCAAACCCAATAAATCCAGTAATCTCCAACAAGATTACCGGCCTATTTCTTTGACCAGCTGCTTATGTAAATTATTGGAAAAAATGGTTAACTCATGCCTTATGTGGCTCTTAGAGTAAAAGTTTTTTATCTCATCTTCACAATTTGATGCCGATGAGCTAAGAGTACTGCAGGCCCACTAGCACATCTAGAAACTTACATATTAACAGCTAATATGGTCCCCGCACAAGAAAAAGTATGTGTTGAAAGTGAAAAGAATACAGAGAATAGCATCTAAGATGATGCCAGATTAGGAAGAACTAACATAGTGGAAAGATAAAAAGAAATGCAACTAATAACACTGCTTGGTAGCTCAGTGGTAACGTCTCGGCCTTTTACTAGGTAGGCTCGGGTTCATGTCTTGCTGAAGGTGCAAAATTTCATTGATGACCAAGGTTAATGGCTGGTGATTACAAATCCAGTGCTTTGTACTCAAGACCATGGTGAATGACACTGCTTGGTAGCTCACTGGTAAAGTCTCGGCTTGACACTCGACAGGCTCGGGTTCGCGCCTCACTCAGGGTGCAAAGTTTTCACTGATGACCAAGCAGTTACTGTCCTCCTTGAGCAAGACGATGGTGTGTGTAATATGTGAAAGGACACAGCCTTATCCATAGATGAGGCTATAATGAGCTTTTAGCTCTCTCTGGGAGGGTAATGGCTGGCAATCATGAGTCCAACACGTGATCCTCAAGACCGTGGTGAATGAATGACACACACACACACACACACACACACACACACACACACACACACACACAGACACACAGACACACACACACAGACACACACACACACACACACACAGACACACACACACACACACACACACACACACACAGACACACACACACACACACACACAGCAATTATTGGGCATTGTTGCTAGATTTGACATTATCGGCCTTATCAGACATATTGTTTTTCTTATTTTTTTTGCAATTTTTATACCTCTTATACCTCTAGTAGCCAGCAGCATGCCACCAACATGTGCAACAATTCATCAGAAAAGAGTTCTGTGAAAAGAGAGCATGTAACTTTGATAAAGATAAAGATAAACCAAATGTGATAAAGTGAATTTATGAGTTGTATGGCATTGGCATGTTAACTCTCTGTAAATTGATTGTCTTGCAAGTACATTAATCCAGTCAGGCATTGGATCCTTACAAAAATTATTAATAGACCTTTACTATACCATCTTTTTCACCTCTCCATACTTTATTTAACCACCAATTTCTCTTGATTCAGTCTTTCATATACATTTTTCTGTATGTCATATCACTAGAAACCTTTTTACTTTATAATGACATAACCTTTGGAGACAACTTATATCGTGTCCATCTATTGTTATCCCTTTCACAGTGCTCAACATATTAATATTTGCTGCCTTCATCTATGCAATACAGGACTACCTTTCTTTCAGATAATGTTGAAAAAGACCCGGAAGACAGTGAGTATAGCTCAGATAATGATCTTGCTTTCTGGCAAGAGATGAAAAGACATGCTAAAAGAAAGACTAAAACATCACCCAAAAACAAAATTTTGTATAAGTATCTTCCACATAAAAGTAAATTTGAAAATGAGAAAATTAAATCCAGTTCAACAAAGTGTCACATAACAGTTCCTAGTTATAATGATCAACAATCAGCATTAACAAAAGAAGGCAGCAAGAAATCAGATGAAGTTAAAATTTTCCGTAAGTATCCCCCACATAAAAGTAAACTTGAAAATGATAAAATTAGATATAGTTCAAGAAACTATCCCGTAACAGTTCAGAGTTTTAATGATCAACGATCTGCATCAACAAAAGAAGACAACAAGAAATCAGATGAAGTCAGCAATGTTGTTAATGGACCTGAAAGTGGAGATGACTGGATAACTGATGATGAAGTAGACGATGAGGATCAGGAAAGTATTGAACTAGCTTTCAAGAGAGAGTGGAAAGCGAAACGTCTTCCAAACCACAGCAAGGAGAAGAACTTTGTATGTGAAATTTGTGGGAAGCGGTACGCAAAACACACTGTTCTACGAACACATGTTGTTAAAGAACACAAAGAACATGAAGAAGCCAAGAAGTACCCCTATTCTTGTCCACATTGCAAAAGGGTTTATATTAGAGAGAACCAGCTATTACTACACCAACAGCAATACAGTGGCCCTTGTGAAATATGTGGAGTAATGCTAGGATGCTCTGGTTTGTTTTGGACACATAGAAGGAATCATATTCCACGCATTAATATTCAGAATCAGAATGACAATGTGTGTAAGATATGCAACAGGGTTTTCCACACAAAAGGCTCAGTATACATGCACATGAGAGTAAAACACTCAAACAAGTTAGTTTCTTGTCCAGAGTGTAATAGAAAGTTCCCTTTTGAATTTTTAAAGAAAAGGCATATTGCACAGGCACATCATAATACAGAACTAATAAGATACACATGTGACATATGTGATTTCTGGGGATTGACAAAGAGGGCTCTGAAAATACATCAGAAAGTGATTCATAGTGACTCTCCAAAGCTTAGAATGTATACTTGTGATGAATGCAAAACCAAATTTAACTCCAGAGTAGATTATAACAGTCATGTTGCTATCCACGTTAACAAAAGCAGCATTGATTGCCCTCGTAGTTCCAAGAAATTGACATCACAGAATAAATTGCAAGTAAAGAGAATATCTACAGATGAAATAAATAGTGGGAAAAAGACAGTATCTAGCCAGTTGGATAACAGTCATGTGTCACAGTATTTATGTGCCTTGTGTAACATAACAGTGGGTAATTCTGAAGACCTAGTTCAACACATGCATAAGTATCATGACATGGATGTAGATTCTCCCAGAGAAATTAAACTAGAACTTGGACCAGTCCATCCTCTAGGTATTAATGAAAATACCAAAAGCATGGTACAAGCTGTAGGTGATAAAGAGGCAATTCCTCAAGAGTTAGACAGACCCCAAAATGAGCCTGCAAATGTAAGTTTTTCCACAGATCCTGGGTGTTCTAATGCTAGGTCAGCTATGCTTATGCCAGCCAGTGTAGTGCCTCCAAATGTGAATATGGTGGAGATTCATGGAGTGCAGTACCATGTTATCAGGGGAACCAAGTATCAGTGAACCAAGGTCTCCATTAATACTATCAGTTACTTTAGGAGAGAGAGAGAGAGAGAGAGAGAGAGAGAGAGAGAGATATGGAATACGTAATTATGTTGTTTTATTTTCTTCAATCTGTGAATTTGTAAAAATAAACAAAAACAACATAGTGTATTGCTATTTTTGTAGTACAAAGTAATATCAACATAAGTAATTTTTTGTAACAATAATATATACAGTATCATAATGTATCTGTGTCTCATTTGACATAATCCTTTCTCATTTATATTTTATTTTATTTTATTTCGTCGTCCATTTCCTCTCTCTCTCTCTCTCTCTCTCTCTCTCTCTTTCTCTCTCTCTCTCTCTCTCTCTCTCTCTCTCTCTCTCTCTCTCTCTCTCTCTCTCTCTCTCTCTCTCTCTCTCTCTCTCTCTCTCTCTCATTTCAGTAAACAGGAAAAGGCTATTGAGTGGTGCATTTTCCTTGCCCTATCCCCGAGTGCCTCAAAGGTTAAAGTGAGTAGTGTAGCAGCTCGCAGTCTCACCAATATCACGCATAAATCCGCAGCCCACGGAGACAACAGGTGAGTTTGTTGTGGTAGAGTGTAAGTGTTTAGTGGTAGTGTGGTAAGGCAGGTAAGGCCTCACCTTTCCTTTAATGCGTAACAATATATTATCAGTAAATTTGCCGATGACACAAAAATAGGAAGACCGGTAAAGAATTTAGATGATGCTAGGATGCTGCAGGATGACTTAAATAGGCTGTACGAGTGGTCAGAGAAATGGCAGATGCAGTTTAATGTTAACAAGTGTAGCATTATGAGTGTAGGTAAAGGTAATAGGTCTGTAGACTACACATTAAATGACAATACCTTAGGAAAGTCATATAGTGTGAGGGACTTAGGAGTTCAAATAAGCAGTGACTTGCGCCCCAGGGAACAGTGTATTATAGCTAGAAATAGAGCCAACAAGATAATGGGATTTATTAGTAGGTGTGTGACAAATAGGAGTTCTGAGGTCATTCTGAGGTTGTATTTAGCGCTAGTAAGACCCCACTTAGATTATGCAGCTCAGTTTTGGTCCCCTTATTATAGGAAAGATATAGGCTCCTTGGAGGCAGTCCAGAGAAGAATGACCAAGATGATTCAGGGGCTGAGAAATTTACCCTACAAAGATAGGTTAAAACGTCTTAATCTCCACTCCCTAGAGAGAAGGAGGGCAAGAGGGGATTTGATTGAGGTTTTCAAATGGGTAAAAGGAATTAATAAGGGTAACATTGATCAGGTTTTAGAATTTAGTAGTCAGGATAGAACACGTGGAAATGGGTACAAGCTAGAAAAACTTAGATTCAGGACAGACATAGGTAGATATTGGTTCACTAACAGAGTGGTGAACGATTGGAATAGGCTGGGTAGACACGTAGTAAGTGCTGAGTCAATAGATAGCTTTAAAAGACGGTTGGATCAGAGTATGGATAGGAATGACAGGTGGGATGGCTAAATATTGGATTATTCCAAGGGTGGGGGGCAAGGAGCTGCCTCGTGTAGGTCATTAACTGGCCTCTTGCAGTCTCCTCATTTCTTATGTTCTTATGTTCTTATGTCTCACGTTTAGAGAGTACTGGGCTATTTTGTTTTATTTTGTTTTTATTTATTTCAATGGTTTTGTTATAGTGGGTTTTTTTTGTTGTGCATATACTATTTGGTATTTTTTGTGTATTTTGATTGCTTGATGTTTTTTTATTTTCATTTTTTGAGTTTGTTGATATTTTTTGATAAATGATTTGAGTTTCTTATTATTTTTTATATTACTAATTTACTTTTTTAAGTATATATTATTATTATTAAGTTAAAATCACTGGGTTGAAAATTTTTTTTCCCTATCTAACCGACTTTTTGTAATTTCTTATTCCTTGCTCCACAGACATTCCTCTTTCATTCAATGCTCTTTTTCACATGTTGGAATTAACTCTATTATATGACTTCTTGATCCAAATTTCCATTCATATTTACTTATTTGTGTTCATGTTCTGTTTCATTGTCTAAATACAATTCTCGTGTGTCTTGTCTCTACTGTTTGTATTCTTCTTTTCACTGCTCTAATTGCTCTAATTCACATTCTGTTTCTCAGGTACGTATATGTTAAACTGAACTATCATTTGAAACTTTTTGGTGCTGTTTTTACTATCCATACTTGTATTCTTTCCTTTCATAACCTTTTCTTACTTAAGGTTTCCATGCTTACCCTTTTTCGATGCTATATTTTCTTCTATAGTCTTTTTTTCTATACTTGTGGAGGAGCAAAACTGCAGAATTCATCCTAGATTTTGTATGAACATCGAATGTTTTAAATATTTTTACTCTGAAAATATATAAAGTTTTTTTTTATGTAAGAGGCTGTACAGTGTATCAAGTTTAATGGTCACGTACCTTGAAGTAAAAGCTGCCTTTACAAACACTATGCTATCGACTGTTTTCTGATGCTGGCTGGCAATGTCAAATTGTATTAGCTTTTTGTGGCATTTAAAAAGGTGAGCAGCACAAGGAAAGGAAAAAGGAGAGTGGCTTCTCTTCTTTATAGGTGAAACTTGATGCACATGGGAAAGCAAAGAGAGCAATCACTGCATAACCTATCATACATGGGCTGCTGTCCTGACATCTTGCATACAACATAAAATATACTAAACTACAAAGTACTTTGGTCAATAAATATATATTATATATCATATATTATACATATGTATGGCATAGGACAGGATGAAGGTAAATAATTATATATAAAATTCATAAGTAAACAATGGAAATAACTACATTAATCATAAAATTTATATTATGATTCAATTTTATGTTGACCTTTGTAGCTGAGTAGTGTAACAAATCTGATTAAATATATAGCCTAAGCCTGTTCAAGAAACCTTTATTGGGGGGTAAAGAAAGGAACACATAGCTAAAAAAGCAATTGTGAAACCTAACCTTGACAGACAACAGGACCTTCATGCTAATCAAGACTGTTGAAAGAATTAGATACGAAATCTGCAATGTTTCTTGCTGATGCAGGAACATCTTAGTACTGCATTATCTGAGAGTAAAATACATATCATAATTTAATTTACATCTCAGTTGAGCAAACAGAGGCTGTAAAAGATATGGAAATGGGTTACCTGCCTGAAACAGCCAGTCTTCCTTGAATGTACATATGCTTTGTGATGCATGTCTTGGTCCTCTGAGAGTGACTTCTGGTGCCACACACAGATCGGTAAAAGTACATATGGATCTATAACAGTATGAGTCAACTATGTCTTCTGCTGTGAGATAGCACAGATAAGAGAACTTCCTCTCCTATAGGAATGGGGAAAGTCAATGATGCTTTGTGTGCATATGTTGCGCTACAAATATCCTTTGGTTTTACTTGTATGTTTTAATTGACCATATGATGATCAATTCATTCCCTGGTGAACTGTTAAATGGAGGTACATAAATTTTAATCTGTTACGGAGGAAGAAAGCAGATGATGAAGTGTGAGCCAGCATGATCACCATCACTGAAACAGCAAGAGAACTAGCTGTTTATACTCTGTTAAATTAAGTTCTTCCACTATATATTTTTTTGTTAATATCAAGGAATAAGTTCAGAGAGAGAGAGAGAGAGAGAGAGAGAGAGAGAGAGAGAGAGAGAGAGAGAGAGAGAGAGAGAGAGAGAGAGAGAGAGAGAGAGAGAGAGCAAGGTATGCCTGTCAGCTTCTGTTCCCCATCCATACATGAAGAAGCGTCGTGCAGACACTTATACCATTCAGAGACAACATGAAACAATTATATACACTCTCACACCAAGCAATCAGTCACCTAAGTTGCAATCACATCCCTAGTTTAAAAACAACTGGAATGAACTAAATGATAAAACAACTTGAGATAAATATATGTACTTACACAGAACTTTTTACTTGTCTACAAAGGTGATCTAAATTACATTAAATTGTTGATTTTCCTAGCTTTACTTTCGTGCCACTTTGATCTAATACTGAAGAATGCTATACTAATCATAGTTTATTTTCTAATATGTACTCATTTACTGACTGAAAAATTATTTTCAAAACACTCATGTGAAAGTCTCACAGCTTGGGCAGAGCTTGCATTAGATCAATAAAGTTTTATACTTTCTTTTCTTGATACACCATTAGTTAGTAACACTCCTTGGCACCTTGATTTTATATAAATGTCTTACTTATGAGTTAATTTGCACCAAGGCCATTGCTGGGTGCAGTTTGACCTGTGCCCAATGTGCTGGCTCAAGCAGGACTAGGCCAACCTTCCACAATGCCTGTCTTTGCCACCTCCCAAGGTACTGAAATGCTGCTGGCCATCAACCTTTCCCATCTTTGATATACTGACAATAATTCGGATTCCTGAACTCACGTTTATTCTACCAAACTTGCAGCAAAAAACTCACACACTCACCAGTCAACAATCCAGTCTTTTCCAATCTTGTGCCCTTCACCATTACCGAGGAGGAGGGTACGAGGCTTGCCAGTTCAGATGACCACCTTCGTGGGGGTCTGACCCATCCTCTCATGTGGCAAGCCGCTTCCGCTCTCTCTCTCTCACCTTCACATTTCAACATATTAATGACGTGTAAGACATGTCTAATATTTTATGAGTCCATAGATATACTTAAAATTTCCAAGTGAATACTGGGTGGAAAATTGTCGGAAGCGCCTCACTTAGCAGTCCCCTCACGAGGAACTTGGCAGCATTATACTATTCCTCCTCGGTACCAGCATCATATTGGACTGTGAAGTCCCTAAACTCCTTATACCCATTACACTTCCTCTGTCACCTGTTGCTGATACACGTCCCCCTGGCGGTGCCTTGCAAGGGCTCAGCTGTGGGCACTCAGCCTCAGGAGAACGTGTGATGGGCCAGGCGCGGCTCTGACACACTCTTCCCTCACTTATGTCCCCTCATGTTCCCTCGCTGGATCCAGACCTATCGACACATTCCAACTTGTACTTAAAACAAAAGGCTTGACAGCCAGTTGCCCCTCAGTCCCTTGGAAGTTACTTACAAAGGTTTCCATCCCTGCCCACCCCAATGCCTGGCCAGCACACTTGGCATGAGTCCTCTACACAGCTATAGCAGCTATGATGTGCTCCTGCTGCTACAAGTATCCCAGTGTTGCATATGTCTTCACAAAAGGTGTATCAACTTTACAGCTTTCCCTGAAAAATAAGTAAAGGTTAAATAGTCTATAATCAAGGAAAATTAAAATTCACAAATATATTCTGGGACACATGACAAGCTAATTACAGCTATCAGCAATGATCAATTTTGCTAGCTAGGGCAAGCACATCCAGATTATTTCATAGGAAACACAGTTACAACATAAGAAGCAGTTCTAAGGCCAATAAAGACATTCAAAGAGTGGGCCTCTACACCAGGACAACACTACAGGACAACTCAAGCCTGGACTCATAGTACAGTTCATGGGGCACAGTTTTGAGCTTGATTCCTGAACAACAATTTCCATGGCATCAATTGTAAATAACTGTCAAGAACACTGAAGCATATCTTTCATTGGGACATTGATGCTAATGCGGAATGAACAAAACTACAGTATTTATTAGGAGTGATAAATGCCTTGTTTATATACTTGTATATATAATAACAGCCATACCAATTGGTAATTGACAGAATTTTGTTTTGTTGAAGGACTTTGAATGTGTTAAAATACTGTGTATTTGGGTTTTAAGGGATCTGGATAATGCTTAAAAGAAAAAAAAGTATATGTCTGCACTTTCTGATCTTATTTCTTTTATAGACACTTGCAACACAGACATGGTGAAAACTAAGGTGTTGAAGTAAGGCACTAGACCAACCACACCACCTCAACATGGAGTAAGAAGGATGTGCCACTGAGTGCATATAACCTGCTACATGTGATGAAAGAACATGAAAAAACTATAATGCTAAGTTGAAGAGAGCGTGGTTGCCAAACACAAAATTATATAAAGAATATACAGGCAAAATAGCTGTAATTCTTATAATGTGTTTGGGGGAAAGTTGATCCCGTAGTGTTGGGGAAGAAGGAGCTGAGAGAGGTGGGAAAGATGGCTTTCCACGATACAACAACGTAGGGTTTCAAACCAACACGGATATGCAAAGCCACTTTTCACCTCAGTGTAAATGAGTGTTCTTGTTAAGATTGAAGGGCTGCTGTCATACCATCAACACATCATTTCTTTATGACTGCTCATAATGACAATTATACCAAAGAAAATACTCATGTATCAGATGATTACTCACTCAATTTAAATGTATACACTGAAAGACATATCCATACAAATTCATTATCTATTCCCCACAAACAGTTATGTGTTGTTTGAAGGTATAAAGCTGCCACATGTAACACACTAATATGACTCTATGGCTAAACACACTGACATAATTTTAACAGGTGTATATTCACCTACACTTACATACTTACATAATTACTCAAACAGCACCAAAAAGTATTACTTTTCGTAATTGATTTACTAGGTATAACTAGCTTTTCATGAGGGCATTATGTGCTGTATATATATATATATATATATATATATATATATATATATATATATATATATATATATATATATATATTAAAAATTTTTTTTTAATTTTATTTATTTATATATTTTTTTTAATATCTTTTACCCCTGGCGCCGGTAGGAATCAAGGAGACCTTAGATGGTTGGCCTCCGCCCGTTAGTAGCACAGGTTAGATTTTTAAAAGTGACATCTTGTTTCTTATTGATAGGCTCATGCTGCCAGCGAAAAATCCTCGCGCATATAACGTTGCAGTCCCAGCAAGGATGGTGTTATGGCAGCATGTGGGTAATCTTAGGCCACTCGGCGGTAGTATCTAAGAAAAGTGGCCAGCCCGTGCCAAGGCTCGAACACGGGAC
>JAPQNM010000042.1:3719787-3747287 GCA_029783475.1 Metacarcinus magister | reverse complement strand
GGGACTCTGAGTTGGTATGCCCCCATGCTAGCATTTGAAAAACTGGTGTGGCAAAGTGATGCAAGCGTTCAAGATCCATCTGCAAGGTTTCATGTAGCACCACCGGCGGGGGCACGGCACAACATACTTGGACTGGGGTACAACAGCCTGGCGTTCCAAGGGGTCAGTATTGTGGTGGAATTTTAGTCCTCTCATCATCCTCCCGAGAGCTCGGACTGGTGTTTCCAGTCCTTCCGTGGAACGCGCTTATTTATGAATTAATAAATTTTTTTGTATTATATTAAGGTTACCATCAATTAGCTTTTCTTAACTTTGGGGGCATTTTGTTGAGCAAAATATTAAAATATGTACAAACACAGCCAGGCTGTATGGCTGATGCTACATATTTGATTTGGTGGAAACTTTTCACCACTCACACCACTCATTCTGTCACCTAGGGGACACATTTTCCAAGCAGTGAACTTTTTGAATGGCCCTGTCTGCTTGTCTGGCAGCAGATGGCGTATGTTAAATTCAAAATCCGTTAAATAGAGATCCATTTAATCAAGGGTCAAGTGTACACTCAACACTTGGCTATAGTGCTCTGATATCATATTTCACCACTTTTGTGCCTACCTATATCTCTGCACAAACATTGCTATCATGCCAGAAGTTTGTGCTATCGTGCACAAAGTATATCACATTACGTCAACATGTATCTCTGACCATCTCAATGCTTTGTTTTAATTTGACAGTTGGACTCCTCTGGTCTGCGTCAGTTCTGCTTTGATTACTGGGTGCTTGCCAAAGCAGGTTTGGAGCAAAGGATGACTGCTGCTGCTACCAGACTAGCCAACAACAACAACAACAACAGGTGACGGCAGTAGAGAGAGCTGGAGCCTCCACAACCTAGAGTGTTCCATGGAAGGTCCAGAGACACGCAGGTCTGAGGTCTTGGCAGGAGTGGTGAGAGGGATAAAACTGTCACCTCTCGGCATGCCGGGCCGTATAAATAAACAACAAGAAAAATATGAAGTATACTCTATATGTAAAATACACATTGTAAAATTTCTTTAAGTTTAGTCAGTACCATATAGCCAAAAACATTGATTGTTAGGCTTCAAAATGTCCTTGAATTACAATTATCAACAGGCAACCCTGTATCATACAGCCTGTATGTAGTAAGAATCATGCAGATAGTCTCACTTTGTCATCCACCAACTAAACATTATTCGTACTAGTTTTGTTAAACTTTGTATTATACAGAGCCTGTGCTACACTAGTGTAGTCCTGTCTCTGTATCTATATTTGTCCAGTTTTTCCTTCAGTTGTTGTACATTCTTTGCCATTATCACCTCTTCCTTCAGTCCATTCCAAGTATCTATATTTCTCTAGAGAAAGCTGTACTTTTTTGTATCGTTCAAGCAAATTCTTTTTTGCAATTTTTTCTTGTCTCCTCAAATATCAAGCCTCTCCCTTTCTTTTCACTATTGGATCTTTACTATCTGTTTCTTCTAGATTGTTCATCAATTTATATATTGAAATTAAGTCTCCTCTTTCTTTCAGTGTTGTCAGTTATTTTAATCTTTCCTCATATGTTAGGTATTCCAAATCTGGCACCATCCTAGTTGCTATTCTCTGTACTTTTTCCAATTCCAACACATGTTTATTCGATCCTGGCTTACGGCTACTTCTAGTTGAGAAAGGTAGCGCTATTTTGTAAACCCTAAGCAGAACTATATGGTCTATACTATAGTTACTTTGTTCGGGGACTTTAATTAATTACATTTTTCCAAGGCACTCTTATTTTTGCAGGCTTTCACTCATGTCTTCAACTTTAAAACCTTCAACATTTCATCTTCACTCTCCACTTTTGTAGTACAGTCCGTGCAGTCATTCTTTCACTTTTGCAATGCACCTTGTACAACACATCATTATGAATGCTATTAATTGTGAAATCAACTGTTTACTTCAGGTGGAGTGGCTTAGCTTTTACATATGGTGTGTGCTTTTTCCCAGTGGACACAAGGCTAAGCTCACTCCCTACTTTTCCTGCTCCAACCAACTTCCTTGGATACTTGCAAGGTCAATAAGGGAAAAGCATCCATGTCTGAGTTGTCAAGTAGTCCTTTTGTTAGATAAGTAGCACGTCGGAATTGTCTTTTGCCACCTCAAAATAACTAAAACAAGTGCTTGGTGGAAACTGTCATGATGAAAATGCCTTCCATATAAAGTTTGGATAGATATACATGACCAAATCTACAGAAAAAAAATGGAAAATCCTAAAATCAGTCACATTTCGTCTTCTTGCCAAGAAGGTGCAATACATACTTACATACATATAAATATATATATATATATATATATATATATATATATATATATATATATATATATATATATGATGTATGTATTATATGTATTGTATGTATTATATGATTTTGTCATTGGTTAAGGATTAGCTTAATATGTGCATGATAAGTAAAGTAAATTTCCTGAAAGGTCATTGCTTTTTTTAATGTACCAAACGTAACGTTCCACAGGAGGGGGGTGATTACAAAGAAGGCAAGACCCCCGAAGGGATGTGATGATGTATGGTAAGATTCATTCAAGGTTCACAAATGGACAGGGTTGCTCATGGCTCCTCACATGCTGGAGAGGTAAAAAAGTAACTCTAGGGAAGGATTCCTGTATCTCTCATAAAGGGAGGGAACAAGGAACTCAAAGGTTAGCTAATTTTGGCTTAACTGTGGCTACACTTGTCCTACCAATCACAAGTATAGTTAAAGATATATTGGGAAAACCAATTACTACTCATCTTTGTTTAAACTTGGCTCTTTTGACATTACTTTGGCTACTGGCAAATTACAAATGTGTGGTATATACCCATGACCAAGGATGGCTGCAACAAGTAAAAGATACTAGACCTATACACAAATTTTCTGATTTTAAATCATGTAGATATTAACGAGTAATTCATTGAATACTCACTGGAAAGCAATTCATTCTCTGAATTTTCGCTGGTGAACTTATCTCTCGCCAAAATGTTAAAGCATGCATGATGAGAGAAAAGCAATCTACAAAGCAGTTGGCTGAGATTGTATGGACCATGAGGGGCAGGGTGTGGGTCCATGGGTCTATGAGTCCATGGGATAGTCAACCCCCAACCCTCAGGCACCATCACAAATTGTTTTCTGTTACCAACACGTAGGATGTCTATTATTACTAGTGTTAGGGAACATATGCTGCCCTGTAGAATGTAATAAAGGAACTTCAAAGAAAAAACGGTAACGAAATTCATGCATTATCGTGTGAACATGTTAGGTTGAAGCCATGTTGATGGTGATAATGCATAGCCTGTACATCAGGGGAGGTCATATTGCACTCTTGAGTGATTGTTTTTTGAGGCGGTGCAATCCTGTTGTATACAATTTGGATGGAAGATTACTTCAGCTTTTCACTTACATTTGTTAATACTGCATACTATTAATAGTGTTCCTTCAAGGGTGAATAGTGAGAAAGAGGCAGCATTGGGGCAGTGGTGTTAGCACCTTAGTAACACTGTGCACCATGCTCAAACAAGACTACATGCTGCTATCACCTTGGGATCCTTTTGGCTATGACTTTATGGGAAAATCTAAAGGGATACCTTTTTATTTAACTGTACAAGGATTTTCTAGTAATAGAAGATAGTTATCTTTTGAGTGTATATTGTTGGCACACCAAGGTGTAAAATCTTACCTCAAGGTTGTAAAGAAATGAAGGCAAGAGACAACATCCAAGGTAAAAAGTATAACAAAAAGACTTACTCATCTTCCCATGGACAGATGTCAGTCATCTTCTGAGGAGGATTCTCTTCCCATGGTGCCACTACATTGGTTGCCACTCTAGGTGATGGAGGTTTGCTTCCCCCTTCACCAGGGTTGAGGAGCTTATCAGTAGCTCGTGGTGATTCAGCTCGCACGTGATGGCCACCAGCAGTGCTGCTGCTGCTACTGGTGGTGCTGATGTTCCCACTGCTGAGGGTGGTGGTGGCATGCCCATGCTGAGGCTGCTGGCTGACTGGGGAGGCACTACCTGCTGGGATGGGGGATATAGGTAGGCCATACTGACCTGGCAAGTGACCTGACCTCACTGTGTAGTCAATTTTAATTCTGCGGGAATCACTGTAGCTAGATGAGGAGCAAGTGGATGATGGTGATGAGGTTCCCTCACTTCCAACACATTGCCGGGTTTCGAGGGGAGTCTGCATAGGCAGGCTTTCAGGCTTGGGATGACTTTCACTATTGCCTGAGGTTAAGGTCATAGATGAATATTTTTCTTTGGGTTTTGTGGCTTGCTCTGCTCTAGCTTCACTCTCATCATATGGTTGCTTTCCTTGTGCTTTTTCACTATAGCTAGAACTGTGAGTCTCTGAGGTCTGAGAATCTTCCTCTTCTACTTCTTCCCATGGACAAACTTGAATAGAGATTTTTCTCTCACATGGTGGACGTGAAATATCTTTACTTCCCTTTTCCTTAACGGCAAGAACAAGTGCCATACTTGGTTTATCTGAATGTTCTGGATGTCCAGGTAAAGACATGCCAGAAGTGGATGTGACCTGAAGGTCTCCAGCCATGACTCCGGGAGCTGAACTAGTTGATGACTTTTTTGTAGGTTCATTAGTTTCCCAACGACAAACATCTACATCAATAGACTTAGATTTCTCTGTTGTACGATTTGGTAACTCTTGGTTCTCCCATGGACAAACAGATACTGTTGGATGACTCTCTGAAGGAACTGGATCCAGGCCAGGTGGCTGTGATACTGATCCTTGTCTCTTGCCTAAGGAGCTTACATCAACAGATTTGGAGCGGTCAGGGCGTATCTTTGGATTTGTCAATTTCTGATCTACAGATTTTGTTGGTTGGTTACTTCGTGCTGTGGAGGGTGGAGGAGCACTTGTTTCCCAAGGACAAATGTTAGCAGCAGTAGCCTCAGTGTTATTGTCCCATGGGCACACTGTGTTGCTCTGGCTCACCTCGGCTGGTGCTAAACTTTGTCGCTCAGCACAGCTGAAGAAAAAAAATTTTAAGTGAAAAATGTATAAAAAAGCAATGTTTCAAGCACAACCTAATTGCATTTATTTGTAATGATGGTTATAAAAATATTTTTTTTTTAAGAATAATCTAAAGACTAATTTACAGACACTTCTTAACTTATCATGTGGATCGTTTTCCAAATGCACACATAAACTTAACATTATTGAAAATTGATATTATTATTCATTCATTTAATTAAATTTTTTAATCGAAATTAACAATGCAGCATGAAAACAGGTTCTGTAACTAAAGTAACAATACATATTGATGAAACTCTATCCATGTTTTGTATCCAAATGTAAGGATAAGCAGTTGATGTTTATAACCTGCATCTCAAACTACAACAAAGTAATATTGCACTTCATAGAAAATTTTCAAACTATAGAGGAATACATTCATTAAGCCTAACAGGAAAACAGTTTTGGTAGAGTAATAATAGAAAGTTTTCCTGAAGATTACATTCCAAATGGAAGAAGAACATTGTGGTATTAACAGAGATTGAGACTGTGTTGATCAAGTGTTTTGGGCTGAACACGGGGGAAAAATCTCGCCGAATTGGAAGAAATTTCTACATACCATTTATGGGCCAAGAGAAAGTATATAAGATAGATTAGATATTGTGGTAGATACTTCAAGTTTATTGGGTAGTGAAAGGTGTGAACAGTGAAAAGTCTATCTATCTGTATTGGACGCCCATTCCCTACAGTCTTTCTATCTTTGGATTCCTCCTTGTATGCTCTAATAATCTCATTCTCCTATCTGGCTTTTTTCTCATGTATTTTGAGTTATGTTTTCCCATTTCACTGGAGGTCGTTTTGTTGCACCTGCTGCATCTACTATACTCATATACACTCTAAGTCATCTCATTTTCTGGCATTATTTCTATGCAGCCAAACCACCTTAGGGTGTTGCATTTTACCTCCTCAACCACTCTACACTTAATTTTTTCACCTTTGCCGGATTTATCTATCTGATGCCAGTTCCTAAGAACTCCCCTCAGGAGATGGCAACAGCAGACGTTTCCATTATTCCCGTCCTTACATGCTCTAAATCCTCTAAATCTTCTCCCTCCCTTTCTCTCATGTATTCTAGCACTCTGTCCTCCCACTGCACTGAGTTATCCTCTGACACCTATTGCCTCTAACTTACTCGTACATTTTCTTTGTCATTTCACTCCCAGGTATTGTTTCTATGTGACAAAACCATCTAAGGGTATGCGATGAGACTTGCAAGTAAAAAATTAATGTTTACAGTTGAATTGTTTTCCTGGAAGGCTAAATTGGTCATATTGTCTTATAAACTTAAGACAAACAACCAATTTATTAATTTTCTTTATAAAATTACTTTCTGTAATCTTTTAGCAGTGGTGCCAAAGTGCATCACAATTGAATGAAGGATTATCTCGTTTTCTTTCTGAGCCCAGTACAGTAGCGTCATTGACACGCAATGACACCAAAAACACCTCATTCTATTCAGCATTTATTGCAAAAATATTTTTGTGGCCACATATGTATATGTGCACACAGTGTTCATTGCCGAGATAATGATTGGGTCACACTTTCATAACAACTAATTGCATTTGAAGTAATAACTTGCTTCCTGTTATGACTTTAAAATGTGACAGACTGCTACTTCTCCAGCCTGTTCTTGCCTTGCCTGCTCTTATCTGTGCTGTCACAGCTTGACAAGATAAATTTACATTTAATTTCTTGCAAGGTACACAAATTTAGAATTTACATTACATAGGATTTCATGCTATTGTTAAAATGTGCATAATCTATCCACATATAAATAAAGAAGTGTCTGGATTTCCACCAACATAAATAAATTCCTAGAATATTACACGCATTGCCGTCATCAGGTTCAGAATGTTAACCAAACCACCACCAACACCACCACATGATCACTTCCATATAACAACAAACATACACATCACAAATCTATATAACACTTTTGTCAGATGAATGAATGATGAATAGTAGAGTCAAAAGGCAGGTGGTGACTCTTGCCTCGCCAACCAACACACCAAAACCACAACACATGAACTGATGCAACAACATAAACCATAACTTTCTAATAATACTTGATAATCAGCGGTGGTGAGACTTTAAGGCTAATTAGAAGTGTCAAAGATACACACACACAAAAATGCAAACTAACATATTTTTTTGGTACTATTGTTATCACTGACTTGAGATGCTTATGTAAAACATTCACCTTCACCTTAATCTGAAACCTCAATACATATTACAATTTAAGAAAGACTATGGAGTCGTGTAACTTTAAATAAACGGAGTTTATATGTTTGATAAAAAAATGGTTCCTAATTCCATTATATAGACTACTAGAACAAACATCAATTTGAATACAGAATGTAAAACAGTAAAGTATGTGCTGCATGAAAATTAATAGTGAACTGCATTTTCCATGTGCAGTGTAGTCACATTTGATAAAGCCTGTAGGTTGTAATAGCAATCAATAAGCAAGAACTATACAATTAAAGCTTTATAAGTAGTGCTGTTCCGTATCCTGTGCCATTACAGCAGTGAACTGGACATCATGGCTTACTTGGTGAGGAGTATATGTTGTATCTTTTAAACAATATTATTATCTTCTAAAAGCAATTAGCTATTTGATATCAAGTTTTATAACATGATCCACTTAATTATGTGTATGTTCAAGTGTTGGCAAACATTCGAATTCTGATCAAAGATTCCAAAATAATTTTGTATATGAAAATACAGCAATGAATATTAATCTGATTTAGAATTGCATAATGTTAATATATTTTTTCATAGAACAGATTAAATGTCAGAGAAAAGCAGATCATGAACAAGATTTTAGTTTCCTTACATTGCATACTTATGGTTCAAGAGGACAATTTCAAGCTCTTTTAGCGTAACATAATCGCTGACTCTTCAAGACAAGGGAAATACTCCTGAGATTACCATACACAAGATTCATGATGTCAAAAGAAAGAAGTGCACTGTGATTCAAGGCAGCTGTGTAGAGTGATCAGATAAGCAGCACTGAAACAGGTAAGTGGGTCTGTCAGTAACTGCTGACTGTCTAAATTTCTTGTTATGTAATTAAAATATAGAAGAGGGAGAAAGAAATCATTAAAGCAAATAAATTAAGTGCTGAAAACTGGCTTTTCTCTTAAGACGATTCAGCAGAAAAAACATTCCAATATATAAATAAATAAATATGTGGAAAAACAGACAGACAGAATAACAGATAGATAGAGATAGTGACACAGACAGATATAATAGATAAATAAATAGATATATTATATAAAGATAAGACAAAGCAATAAATAAACAAATAGATGGGGAGATAAAGTGAGATATAAATAAAGAGTCAGATGGACAGATACATACATACATACATAAAGAAGAAAGTCAAAGTAACAAAGCAACTAAGACGAAAATATTGGTTAAACTGTGTGCCCTTCAAATACAAGGAAAACTAACAGTGTGGGTACATTGGCCAAGGAGTGAAAGGTTGGCATAGGATGAAAATACTGAGGTCTCGCAAGAAAAGTGTGGGTGAAGAAAGCAAGGAAGCATTCTAAGGTTTGTTGCTTGATATCACCTTTTCATTGTGTAAGGAAGCACTTGATAAAAGCGAAATGCAAATTAATAAGTAACCCATAAATAGGTGAGTGGATCCAGGAATAGACCACAACCAATTAAGGGAACAAATCACCAAGTCAGGCATGTTACCAAAGACTTTAGATTGTATACTAAAAGTGCATCATGAGTAGATTCATAGACGTATACACAATGTGACCAGTAAAAAGTGAACTACACAAGTAAAATAGTAAAGCAAACCATATATTGGAGCATCCCTGATACTGTATGACTGGTATGAGAAGAGACACTGGTCAGCAACTGTCTGACTGAAGGAGAAGAGTCCAAATACATTAGCAGTTACGTTTCATGAATGTGATTACATGTATAGCAATGTGGAGAACAGTGAAGCTGTGGGGTAGAGCATGTCAGCAAAGTGAAGGCAGTGAGGTAGGAAGGGACAGCCCAGATGGCTACCCTACCCTGGGTACAGCCACAGCAGTCCACACACAGCAACACACTGGTGCACAGACAGCAGACACAAGGCACTTACTAGCTCAACCCAACAGTATTGCATTGGCCTACATATCTCGCAGTGGGAAGATCACCCCTGAAAAATGTTGGTGTGTAAAGAGGGGAGGCATGTGTACCACATCACCAACAACATTGGGACAGTAATGATACAAAACAAATCTGAAAGTTCAGTTTTTTACAAAATACTGAATTTTGAAAGGGATAGCACTTAAATAATAATAAATAAATAAAACAAAAACAAAAAATAAGGATCCTGTCCTACAACATCAACAAGAGCAGCAAGAACAGTAACATCAACATCACCAGCAACAACAATTATCAATAATTTCAAATAAAACTAGTCATACAGTGAAGACTAAAAATCTGTGAAAATCGAGATCATAGACATATGTGCCTATGAGAAAAGAAAAATCTATAAATATAAAACAAATAACTAATTATAATAAATAATTTAATAATAATAATGATGATAGTAATAATAATAATAATAATAATAATAATAATAATAATAATAATAATAATAACAATAATACTAATAAAAAAAAAAAATAATATTAATAGTTTCTGAAAAATCATCTTAGCTATCACAAGCAAAAGGACTTTGTTATATGTGAACAACATGATTATCAAAAACAAATATTTGTTCACAGAAATGATGGTCTGCAAGCAGCTACCACAAAGCTTCAGCAACAAATCGAAGAAGCAGTGTTGTGGGAAAGAGAAACCTGATTTGACATTAGGACAAAGTAAATTGTTGTATGTGTGATATAGAGAAGTGGAGGGGGATGCATGAGTACCCGTGGTGCATGGAAGTAATCTAAGACAGCCCCTAAGCCAATTGATACATGAATAACAAAACTGTGTCCACTGCAATATAATACTCCAGAGCAGCGTGTTTTCAAAAGACAATTATACAAACTGGTGAGGTTCAATATTTTGTGACTACTACAACCTAATGAATGTGGTAAATGGTCAGAGAATACTGAATGGGAAAGGTGTGAACATGTTCAATGAAAGGGGTGAATGGAGATTAGTACTATAGACATAACCTTCTAAATGGGATGTATCCCTGTAAAAAAAAAAAAAAGCCATATGAAGTTGTATTCGTTAACTTTCTAATGCATCTGCAATAAAATTTGCAAATATATTAATTATCTTTCTAATACAACCAAACGAAATATATGAGTTTTATGAAAATATGATCATGATAAGTTTTTTGAGACTTAAATATAAATGAAAAAGTAATATTTCTCGTGAACACATTCCTTGGTTCAGGATGAGTAGTTTGTTACATAATGAAAAGTGGAATGTTGTTGAGGGAATTGCTAGTTCTTACCTTCCTTCCTTACCAAAGATAGAGATTTCTTGCATTAAAAAAACAAAAAAATGTCTTGTGCATTGAAGGAAATGTTTACCTTGAAGTTCTATAGAATGGTGAAGTAATTCTAAAAATAAGCTTCACTTGCTCAAGGAACCACCTATCCTTAAAAGAAAACTTGATCTTCAATACCAAAAATAATAGGATATTATGATTGAAAAGGATGTGTAAATGAAAAGCAGTTCAATGATTACAGAAAATTACCTGCAAAAGGAATAAGTTCCAAACAGTTTTGTGGACAGTAAAATGGCAGGAAGGATTGTCTACCACTCATCCTCTTGATGGAATACTCCTTACAATTCATAATTCGGTGATTAACCTTGGGTGGCTGAATAGCATATTATTCAAGTTTTTTTTGTGATCCTGACACATAACTAGACACATAACCAGCCCAAGCCTTGTTGGTTGGAGTTAGGGTTGCAATGTAATCTTATCAAAAGTTTGTCTTTACTCCTAAGCTTTTGCCATCCTAACCTTCCTTTCATCTTTTGAACTCTTCTTTGCATGCATATTTCAATCTAACAGTAATAAAACAAAAAATTGCAAAGAACAGTTCTTATCGTGACCAGACTTAGTGATTTAGTAATGCTTTAATTGCCATTACACAAAATAGGAAGCTCAGCATCAATCTTTGGTGAACAACAAAATTTATAGCAGAACTATCACCCTTAACATGATTTATTTTTACACAAAGTCATTGTAGAACTTTACTTTCACCTCTCCCACCTACTATGTTACCGTCTCAAAGTCCACCACACCACACCACCTCTCTAGGCACTCCACCAAAGGCATTTTTCATATCAATGAATACAACATTTTATACTGAAGATGCCAAATAATGCATCAATTGTAAACCTACAAAACTGAACAGCACAACATATTCTTACGTCTACTCTGGTACAAAATCAAACTGCAATGCATATGCAGTACTTGTGTCCATTCTCTCTTCAATCATGCTCTCCCTTCACTCACTTACTTTTATGAGTCTCATGATTTCAGAAATGTAATAGTTGCCTGGCTCAAGTGCATGTCTTTTCACTTATACACATTTCATACAATCACATTGTGTTGATGAGTCCATAACTTACCTGTAAGGTGGATCACAGTCCAATTTGGGAGTCGGGCCTCCTAGGTGAACACCACCAGTCATGTCTCCACATAAGCCTATGCTACCATGAGGCCCCAGTCCTGCCTGTGATACAGCTTGATCATCTGAGCCATGGCGCTTGAGTGGTTGGAGTGCTTGTGATGAGACATTGTTAGGTGCTGCTGGGGTTGAAATCTTCTTTTTCCCCGGACCACCAAAGCTGAAGAACCTGCTGAAATAAAACATATTAGTGCTGCAGAAAAAGGTGTGAAGTATGTTTACATTATGGTAAAGCTTGAGTTTATGTAACTCGTGTGCAGGAAAAAAAACACTTCTGTGATTAAGAATATAAGGTAGATCTAGTCTTACGATCCTTTTTGAGATCCTGTTAAGAAGAGTCCTGAAATAAATTTTAAAATCCATGAGTAAATTTAAAATAATGTTTTTTGTCCTAAGAAGGTTAACATAGGTAAACAAACATTCAAAATAAATTCATACAAATTTTTTCAAGGTGCACAGCTTTCTGAGGAAATAAAATCTAACAATGATGTTGCTTATAAATGTTCAATGATGTAATGAATAGTGTTCATTACAAGATCATACGGAACACATACTATGAATATAATAATGAGAAGCATGCAATGTTGCCAGTGAGTATTTGAAGAATAACACCATCTGAAACCAATAAATCTACAAAAATTGCTATACTCAGCTTTCAGGGAATGTCATATTTCATATCCTACTTTAAACACCTTGACTCTTTCCACGTTATTACTGTGTACTAACAATTGTTGCTGTTTTTAAGGTAAAGGAGGTCAACTAAGGACTTGAAAAAAAACTGCATTACCATTGCACAAACAGAATCTAGATAGTCAATAAAATTGGCCAATTGTGTTATGGAAATGTCTTGATACTCCTCTCTTGAAAATGTTTAAGCCATAAATAGGTGGAAAAACTGAATTAGACAAAGTACCAAAGTTTACCAGTGAACTGGATGAAATAAAAGTGACAATTCTGGTTAACAGAAAAAAAAAGTTAAGTAGAAAGTAGAAAATGTGTAGCATGACTGCATGCATGCAGTTACCAAGTTTAGAAGAGCAGTAACAATGAAAAGAATGGTAGAAGACAGACACAGATGCAACATTGCGATGGAGTGTGAAAGATTGAAATAGTTAAAGGGAGGAGTTGACATGAGAAAAGCTTTAAGCTTCACCCTGTTTAATAAAGCTGGGAAATCCAACATATATGGGAGGCATATTCTACACAAGGGTGAATATGGCTCAAGATATAGAGTAAACACTAGGGAGGAAGAAAACAATTAGTGGAGACAATGCAGAATCCTTAGTCTTTGTGACCGATACATGAAAAGTGACATCCAAGAGAGAAGTGAAAAAATACTTTCCCTTTTTCTTACTTTGCAAAAACATAAAAGGTTAGCAGTAATCAGATGAATGTTGACCCAAATATTTTCAAGATCAGTTGTGATAGCATGATTATCAAGAGAACATAAATAGTAAATTGTTCAGGAATATATATTTTGTTTGTTGTGATTCATCTTTCACTTCTTCCAGATTCACTAAATACTCATTTATTTTCCTGTTTGGCAGTGTCACCTTCAATTTTGTCATCCAAAATATATATTATTATACTAATAAACATAGCATATTTGTTTCATATATGAAACATATATGTTGAGATATCCTTTACTTTTACCATGTAGAAAGGGAATATGGCTAGTTTGCACAAAATCTCAGTCTGTCTGTATGATGCAAGATATTTTTTAATGTTGATATATGGTATATTCTTTAAGTGGGAACAAGAAACTAAAAATATGAGTATGAAATATGCGACATGAAACTCGCATGTGTAGAAAGTGTCAAAGATCTCGCTCTTACAATTGCATCAAATTTGTCTAACTGAATGCTGTGATTTATGAAAATTTTTCTGGAAAAAATAAAGAAGCAATTCAACCCCTGTCTATCAGTTTAGTCAGATTGCACTTAAACTATGCAGTACAATTTTGATCACTTCACTATACTAAAGACAACACAATTACAAGGTATCCAGCGTAGATCCACTAAGATGATCCTGTCCTTACGTAACAAAGTTTGTGAAGAAAGGCTGGCATCACTTAACTTGTTCTTGCTCGAGAAAGGAAAACTAATAGAGTTTCAAAATATTAAGAGGATTTATGAATGTTGATGCAAATAATATGTCTTAAATTGATGACTTATCACAAACAAGGATTAACGGGATAAAGCTAGGATGTAGATACCTCCAACTGGACTGCATAAACTTAACTTTTGCTAATGATATCATTAGGGAGTGGAATGAACTCTCACCTTCCACGGTGCAGTGTAACACAATTAAATTAGTTTACAAACAAGCTTGACCACCATCTCCTCCAACGCGGTCTCCAATAGGACAATAAGACACGGCGTCCTGCTGGATGATGGATTGAGGCTGTTTTTGAGTAAGCTTTTCTAATGCTTCTATTTAAGTTAGTTTCTACTCTAAGTTAAGGACAGACCACCAAGTTTGAACCCTAGGGTCTGCGTGGTCTAAATTTTTATGTTCTCTCTCTCTCTCTCTCTCTCTCTCCAGCCTTCAGCCTAAATAATTGCTTACAAACTCTCTGTGAGGAACATATAGTATCCAGTTCGTGGCGTATCCCTATTGGCAGTTGGGTCTGCAAGGTTTGTTACACTGTTAGCAAGGCAGTCTGTGTTTTTATTATTTATTTATTTATTTATTTATTTTTATTTATTTATGTTTTTTTAACCAGTGTTTGCTCTAATGCTATCCTGGCTGCTCAATAGCAAGTCAAGAAGCCACACAGGTGATGCCCGAAAAGTCATGTCACCATAACCATGAGTCAAATAACACTCCCATTACAGCAGTAGTAAGGGATAGTGACAAGACTAAAGTTTTAAGTTTCACTGCATGTAGCATGTGAAACAAAATAAATAAACTGAAATGCCTTGTTATAACAGAGAATATCGATGTAATAGCAATAACTGAAACATTTATAGATACAACAAATAATGACCTACTATCCAAATACATAGAGCATAGAAGGATTCAAATTCTTCAATAAAGATTGTATTAAGAAAATATGTGGCGTTGTTGCACTATATGTGACATCTTGGCTTCATTCAGTGGAAATACTGCCTAGCGATACTTATGTGGAACAGGTGTGTCTTAAAGCAAATGCAGGCGAACTTATAATTAATATCTCGGTCACCTGTTGACCACTGGGAAAAACCAAGCAGCATAACACCAAAATGTACTGAGTCTTGCGACAAACACGTAGAAACAGTGAGTCACTAATTCTTGGAGACTTTACTCTTCCTCATATAGATTGGCTGACTCACTCAAATGATATAAACGGTATATATGTACCTTATCAAGAGTTAAGCTGAGATTTTCTCATTCTGTTGGCAACAATAAGTCATGAAAACACTAGTCATGTAATATTGTCGTCAGGAGCAAAGAAAATATTTTTCATGAGAATTTAGTCTACACAGTATATCTACAAAATTTAATTCCTTAATATCATAATTAATTTTTTGTTTATTGTAGGGAAACCTTCACATGTGTAATGCCATGTGATCATCATTCATCCTCATTCCACCACAGACTATGATTACAGATATATGATCACCATTGTCATACAAAATCACTATGAATATATCCATAGGACATGTTACTGACCGCATCTTTCCTATCAATGAAGTCAGCATTATTTGGACATATTTACCCCTGACATGTACATAATGTCTCACAGAATCATTGGGCAATTGAATCAGTAATGGAGAGTACCAACATAGTTCTTTTCCTGTATTTACCTAGTTGTAGTATACAGGGCCTGAACTACACTCGTGTGGTCCTGTTTCCGTATCTATAGTTGTCCAGTTTTTCTTTCCATTAATGTACATTCTTAGTCATTATCACCTCTTCCTTTATTCCATTTCAAGTACTTATACTTCTTTGGGGAAAATTGTACTTTTTTGTATCGCTCAAGCAAATTAATTTTTGCAATTTTTTTTTGTCCCCTCAAATATCTAGCCTCTCCTGTTCTTCTCAATATTCGATAATTTCTATTAATTTCCTCCATGTTGTTCATAAATTCCTTTATCGTAACTAAGTCTCCTCTTTCTCTTTTTTTTTAGTGTTGTTAGTTGCATTTCTTTTAATCTTTCCTCATATGTAAAGTCTTCCAAATCTGGCACTATCTTAGTTTCTATTCTTTCCAATTTCAATACATGTTTTTTCTTGTGCGGGAACCATATTACTTCTGCATACTACTTTTAATTCATCACTGCCTTTTGTTACTGTTCCATTCTTCTCTTTTTCTTTTCTTCCTAACTTCTGTTGTTTATGTACCATTTCATTATCCTGTTATTCTTTACTCTCCAAAAAACTTTCTCTTTCTCTGTCGTTCTTATAAAATTTTTTCAACTATGTCTTTTCATTCAATTCTCTAATTCTTTTGTCTCTTCCGCATTCATACTCTTTTTAATAAAGACATCCTTATATTATTCAATATCTCAGATTTTGTAAGTCCTCACTAAGATGTCTTCCGTTGCAGTCTGAGTCTTTAGTCTCAATTTGATTGGTCTAACACCTCCTTCAATGTATGGACCTAAACTCATTACTTCTTCCTCAAATTTAGTTTCGTCATCATTTAGTTGTTTTAGTATTTCCTATGTGTTTTTTGTTTCGTCTTTATCTCTCTTTATTCTCATCGGTATAACCTTTTCTTTTAATCCAAATATTATTAAATTTTTTTTCTTTGCTGTGTCTCTGACTGTTTTCTTTTGTGTTTAATACTTTAATTACTTCCTTTTCCATTCTCTCTTTGCTTTCCATTTCTTGTTGTTCAAATATTTCCTTGTAGCAAACTTTTTCTTACTCTTTTTCTTCTTCCCAAGCTTTCAGTTCATTGTAAAATTAAAAAAAATTAATCTCTAATCTCCTATTTTGAAAATCCTTGGGTGTTTTTTAAAACCTAATTTTTATTCGTCAATTTCTCATTTTCCTTTACCCTCTCATAATTCACTTTGTTGAGATTGTCTATTTTATTTTTCAAATAACTTTTTTCCCATAACAATTAATTGAAATTTGACTCATTGATATTCATTCTCTCTATCAACTTCTCAAGAGATTTTTTTACATCCATTCACATCTTCCCTTACTCCCCTATTTTCACTCTTCAATTTTTCAATCTGCTTTACCTTCTCATCATTTACCTTTCTGAGGTTTTCTATTTCATTCTTAAAATCCTTTCTTTCCGTGCGCCATTCATTGAAAGTTGACTCAGTCCTTCTGGGACTCTATCCTTCTGGTAATATGCTAGATTTATTTTTGGTAAATGAACCTGATCGCATTGGTGATACTTTTGTGCTCCCTCCCTTTCCTAATTGTGGTCATTCCCCAATACTTACTAGCTATATCTTTGTGAATCCTACCTCTATTTCTTTTGTTTCTCCTATTAAGATTTGGCACAGAGGTAATTATTCTGAGATTATTAGACACTTACAACTTACTGACTGGGATTTTGAGTTATCTCATTTAGATGTTGATGCAATGTTTACTCGATTTTGTAATATTCTTAAACCTTTGATTGACAGATTTATTCCAATCAAATCGCTTCCATCCACGTCAAAACCTCCCAGCTATACCAGACCAACACGTTATCTTACTAAAACCAGGAAACGGTTATGGGCACAGTATAAGTTACTTTGCTCCACTCATGGTAGAAATTCTATGGAGTCTATGAATGCTTTACGTCTTTTCCTAGATATAAATTATCAATATAGGAACTATACTATTTCCAGTCAGTCTAAATATGAATCTTCTCTGGTTAATCTTCTTTCTTCTAACTCTAAGTTTTTTCATTCATACATCCGTAAGAAGAAAGTTGACTCACCTAGTATTGGACCATTAAAAAATGATGCGGGAGAAGTTATTTATGATTCTAAGAATATGGCAGATCTATTTGCATCTTCTTACTCTGCAGTCTATGCTGTCCATTCACCAGATAATCCTGCACCACATCAGCAGTTTAATGGCTGTATTACTGATCTAAATATCTCCATTAACGATGTTATTAATGTACTGGGTGTCCTTAATCCTTCATCCTCCATGGGTCCAGATGAATTACACCCTTGCTTACTTAAAGAATGTAAGAATGTTCTGGCATATCCATTATTTAAGATTTTCTGTACTTCTTACAATACTGGCACTCTCCCACAGATTTGGAAAGAATCTTTGATTGTACCCATTTACAAAAAAAGTTCTCGTTATGATCCTCTCATGTATAGGCCTATCTCTTTAACATCAGTCTGTGCAAAAAGTATGGAACGCATCATTACTAAACACATTTATGACTTTATTGATAATAATGAACTTTTTAATCGTGATCAATTTGGCTTAAGACCAGGCAGATCTACAGAAGACCAACTTATTATTACCTATAATGACGTTTTTAAATGGTTAGACCAAGGATCCAATGTTGACCTTATCCTGTTTGATTTCTCAAAAGCATTTGATGTAGTGTGCCATGATATTCTCATAACTAAATTATACAACATTGGTATAAAGGATCATATACTGGGATGGATAAATAATTTTCTACATAACCGAAAAATGAGTGGTGGTAAACCACCAGTACAGTGACTCCCATGAAGTTAGGAGTGGAGTTCCTCAGGGATCTGTTCTCGGCCCACTCTTATTTCTTGTATATGTCAATTATTTAACTCATAATATAAATTCTCTAACAAAAATTTATGCAGATGACCTCAAGCTATACATCAGTATTAGATTGGACACTTCTCAAAACATCACTGATTCCATGACATTAATACCCTTGCTGATGTTGCTAAATCCTGGGGTCTTTCCATGAACCCGAATAAATGTGTATTACTTAGATTTGGTGGAACACCAATCCCATGGGAGCAACTTGGTTTATCGGGTCAGTACTACTTGGATGGTTCATCTATCCCACAAAAAAATTCAGCCTCTGACCTGGGAGTCCTGATTGATACATCACTTAAATTCCATCAGCATATTTCTAACCTTGCTCATCGTGCTGGTGGACTTTCTAACAATATCTTGAGAGCCACTGTTAATTGCGAATCTTCTTTTATGATTCCTCTCTATTTATTTCATATACGTCCCATATTGGAGTATTCCTCATCTCTTTGGAATCTAGGGTATATAGGCAATCTCAAGTTGTTGGAGTCAGTACAGAGACGGTGGACGAATGTTATCCGGGGATTGGAGAACTTGAACTATGCTCAACGGTTAAGGGCTCTTAACTTGTATTCTGTTAAAGGCAGACTAATTAGGCATGATTTAATCAAATATTGGCAAATTTTTCATAATTCATGTGTGCTGACCCCTGATAATCTATTTGTTCCTCAGACTTATGCTGCTACTAGGGGTCACCCATTTAAAATTGCAGTCACAAGATGCTGGCTTGATTTGCGAAAGAGGTTCTTTAATTTCAGATTAGTGAATCTTTGGAATTCATTGCCGGCCTCAGTGGTCTGCTTAGAAGATCTTGCCTCATTCAAATCTGCACTTACATCTCACCTTAGTGACCTTCTATTTGATTTTTACTAGTCCTCTGTTACTTTCGCCATCCATGTACTCCATGTTCTCTATTTTCTTATTTTTATTATAACAAGCTGCTTATGATGCACCTTCCAACCCTTTCATAACATTGCTTTCTTTCCGTACTATATCTTTTTCGGGGTTGGCGCACCAGCAGTGTGTGGCTTCCTCGGTCCCTGTACCGAGCCCGGTACAGGGTCTGGGAAGCCCACCAGGTAAGAATACCAGGTAAGAAAGTGGCGTTCCTCTCCAATAACTTTTCAACTGGATTTTTACATCCATTCACCTCCAATTTTACTCCCCTCATCTCAATCCTTGTTCTATCATCTGCCTCAATTCTGTGTAATCTCACCATGGTTTTGGCAATATCCACATCTTTTTAGTAAAACCTTTGAATCTGGGCGATTGCAACGTTCTTTCCGGCTTTTGAAACTAGTTTCTTTTATACAATGGACTTTCCAAAGTTATGGCCTTCCCCAAATCACATTTTCCTACCTTGTAGACAGAATAAAAATATTCAACAAAGCCCAGAGTTATAGTTATATAGGGTCTGGGCCCCAGATCCTATATAACCCAGACAACTAGGTAAACACAATAAACACACACAAATGATGATGAAGCTAATAGTGGCGTTGATTTGTCCCAGATTGACCCAGATACACAGCTGTTGTGTAGTCCACCCATAAAAAAGAAAAACATAAAGAAACTAGAAAATAAACAAGGAATAGTAACAAAGAGTTCCCAGTTTGTTAGAACTGACATACAGGAAAAGACTAAAAAAGATAAACTTATCTTCCTTAGAAGAAAGAAGTAAAAGAAGAGACATAGTTGTGATGTGCAGAGAAATACAAGGACTAGAAATGATAGACAGAGAAGAGTTCACCAGGTACAAAGGAATGACAAGAGGTCATACTAAGAAACTGAACACATGAAACTTACAGGACGGCAAGAAATATAGCTCCCCGCAGAGATGTCGACCTATTATATAGTCTAGATCATGAGATAGTTCAATCCAAAAGTTTAAGTGAATTTATAATGAGACATGGCTACAGAACCCCACAATTGTAGCTCATTTCTCGTATATGACAACTAGTATATACATGTGCAAACAAACAAACAAACAAACAAACAAAAATTAGAGAGGGAAGAAATCACTATTGTAAAGTGAGTAATGGCTAAAATAAGAATTTTGAGATACCAAATGCATCTGAAATTACACTATAGTCTTTTACATCACCTTCACAAAAACATTTTTTTTCCACTCAGGACACACTTATGAGCAATAGTGAACCCTAATGACTGCTGCAGTTACATTTTGATTTAAATGATTGATGCTTATCTGCTCTCTGTTTTCTGCCTACATTTCCCTCTCCAAAATAACTAAATCTTAGAAACAATCCTAAAAATGATGAATGTTGATGTGTAATTGGTCACTTGGTCATTAAAACAAAATCAGATTACTCAAGATGCATAAGGAAGCACACAACTAAGCAATACAGGTTATAACATGCAGGGTCAGGCCACCCACATCTATTGGTGATATCAGTCATGCATCCTCCTTCACCTTTTATGGGAATATAATCGTATTGCATACATTTACTCAGCAATTAATGCAAATCATATAAATCTATATCTTGGATGCAAGAATCTATGAATTAATCCCCAAAACTTGATCTGGCAACGATATGAATTTCACATTTGCTAATTCAATCAGATGAAAATGTTATATTACCAAATAGAAGGAGCTTATCACAGAAGTATACATTTATCATTCCTTTCAAGTTCTTACACACTGACAGTACAAGGGACCATATGCACAAGATCAAAGTGAGTAAGGAGATAGCTGTGGAATGTTTAGCCAGCAGTTTCTAGCTGTCCTATGGATGAATAAGGCGAGTGAAATATTTCACATGTACAGAGAATTCAGTTTAGATTTTGTGTCAAGGTGTGCTGCAGTGCCTGGGTGGAAGGATTTCAGCATTAGCTGTTCCAATAGTGGATGAGCCACTGAAGGGGAAGGGGAAGGGGAAGGGGTGATAGTGTTGTTCTAGAAAAAAATCTAGTTTGAAAAAACTGACAAAACTGTGTCCATGTTAACTTCAAAATAGTAGGGGATGGGAGGTAGGAGGTTGGCATCACGTACATCTGCAGACCGCTGCGGCCATCAGTGCCAGAGGTCAACATCATGGAGGGAGCCATGAGGCGGACCAGCATGGAGTTTGGCCTGACGTCAAGAGGTCAGGTGCAGGTGGGTAGCCAGTGGTGGTGAGAGCGGAGCAGACAAGCACAGCAAGAAAGCGGCATTATTTGGTGAGAAAGAGAACATTAAAATAGCCCATGGATGGCAAAAACTAAGAATGCAGTTCAACATTCTGGTGAAGAAATGTGTTTGTCAGCTAAAACCAAGTAGAGTTGGGAAAAACGGAAGAGACCTTTCAGAGAAGAACTTGAGCAACAAACAGTGAACTCTTCCATGATGCTACACATCAACAGAAAACATTTGTAAATAGCTGAGTTGGGAGCTAAGCATGAGAGACAAATAATGAGAGATGCATCTAGGGGACAGACAAAGAAATCACAACATTTAGGTAATACAACACACATATGCCTCTGTCATACAATATATACAACCTGAAAAACTGAAAATCTCTACTATTCCACTTTATTATTCTGTGTTAATACACAGATTACCTACATGTTCCTGGAAAAATCTCTTCCCATCTAAACAGATAACTCCAAAATATCTTAATGGACATCTTGACTAGTGTATTTCTAAACTAGAGATGTGCCCAAGCAAGTCCAGTTCATTTCTTGCCTTACCTCTTCTTCTGTGATGGCTGGAGGGCATTGGCCAGAAGAGTCTTGTACTGCTCAGAACGGAGAAAGCGTGGATAACAGTCCTTCTTCAGCAATATAACATACACATGCTCGGAAGCAAGGTCATAGGTGAAGCGGGTCGGCTCTTTCATGAGAAGCTGAGTCAACTCCATTGTCTTCCCATCTATATTGATCTCGCATGGTGCTCCAGGCTTGAGGAACTCACTGAAATATTATAACAGTTTCACTAAAAACTAAGATGACTGTGCCCAATCAATGATACATGTTGGAACAGATGGATGAAACAGATGCTCCTTTAGTTGGTGAGAATAAATAAAATTGTGAGACTCCCAAATTTTCTTTTCATACATAAAATACGTGTTGTTATATTCTAAGCCATATTTTCTATTAAAAAAGTGAAAATTCTTACACAAAAATTTAACTACTGTATTTACATTGATGTTTTTTCTTTATGATTTGTATATAATGTCACAATGTGTATACTGTACACTATAATCTACGTGTTTACAGACTGTTTTCTTTGCAAATCCTAAATCTCAAATTAGACCAATATACCATACGTTCAAATATGAAATATAAACTGTATTATCATTTAATAAGTAAATCTTTTGCCTGATTCTGAAATTTACAAAAAATTCCCACATATCTATAAAAACTAAAATCATATCAATGCAATTTTTTGTTCTCAAAGTTTGTATGAATTTGCAACTACATTGATGATTTTCAGATTTGTCTTATTAGTAGGGGACCACTCAAGAGTTTGACATACATATATTGTCAAGTAGTACATACATACTTCCAAATCCTATTACTGGAGGCTGTTGCATAATTACCTCTGCAAACAAAATTGAGCGAGAGGTTATGCTTTTACCAATTTCATTACACACTTTCTAATCAACCATTAACACCAACACTTACTCATATATATTCTTAACCTTGTCACTCATGTCTGATGTATGTCCCCATCTCAGTTGCTGCACTGCTTCCACAAAGCGAATATTTTCATGACAGTATTCCTTTCTCAAGTATGCTGCGAACTCCGACTGACCTGTAGAAACATGCCACAAATGTATCAATACAATTTATCATTAAGTGATAAAAGGCGTCCAGTGTAATCATAACACCAGTGATCTTGTCCTGTTAGTGATGGTATTATATACACTACTACCTAATCTTTTCTTATAACTTCAAACACACAATTTATTGATTTACTTTATGATTATAATCTTTACTAGTAGAAATATCAAAACCAGTAACGTGTTAATTTATTTTCTACATATATGACAAGAATTTACTAATACTGCAGATCCCATTACTTCAAATAATTATGATTAATAGTAGTAGATATGCAAATGTAAAATTTCAACCTAACTCAGTGGACTGAAAATAAAAGGTAGGGACTTACCCATGACATCACTGATTAGCTCCTCCATACTCAGTCCCCAACGACGTACTCGCTTCTCTGTGGGCACATCCACTCTAAGGGGAGACAACTTCAATTACCACCATTCTGATAGTGAGCTTTTAGGAAAATAGTGATATATTAACAACAGCTGCTTCAATTTTCTCTATTTTCCATTGCATTAAAAAAATAACCATTAATGTAGTTCCACTTTCATATACGTACTAGTATTGTTTGGGGTTGATGTAAAGTTTTATACATGAGAAACAGAATGTCAGGTAAAACAAAATTAACAAAGTTGTCTTTGACATAAACTGAGACAACTTTGTAACTACAAAACATGGGTCAGGTCTGGTTACAGCCATAAGATAAATAAGACTCCCTACTATTTCCCTGTAGAGTTTGGGATTCTCTAGTACACTGGATTCATTGCTTGAAACCTTACTAATGCTAGGATCACATGGAATACACTTAGGTTTACAGTCAGACATGTTGAAACGTTCTAGTATTTTCTCACAGTACTTTTCCTGGTGCATTGTTATACAATGGTTACTAGAAACAAATTTTATACCTAGAAGCCATGACAGTCTGCCTAGATCTTTCATTCTAAATTTCTTGCACAGAATCATCTTTATAAAATTTAATACATCAGTGTCACTAGCAGCTATAATTATATCATCAACCCAGAATATAATTAATACAGTAGAGTTTTCATCTATCTTTTGATACACACAATGGTCTGATTGAGATTGTTCAAACCCTTCCTCAACTAGACTGCCATGCAGCAAGTTATACCAATTTCTGCCACTTTGTTTTAAACCATATAGACATTTCTTTAATTTACAGACAAGCTTATCTCCATTTTCATCAAACTTAACAAATCCTTCTGGTTGCTCAAGGTAGAGTCTCACAGTCAATATTTGCATTCAGGTATGCAGTCTTTACATCCATCTGATGGGTTAATAAATTTTCCTGTACAGCTAATTGTAACAACATCCTCAGTGAAGTAAGGCTGGCAGTTGGGGAAAAGGTTTCATGGTAATCTATCCCATGAACTTGGGAGAAACCCTTTGCTACAAATCTAGCTTTATATCTCTCACCTTTACTTGGGTCATTTTTCACTGTGTAAACCCATTTGCTTGCCACAAGTGACCTACCCTTAGGTAATGTTGTTAATTCAAAGGTTTCACTCTCTGTTAGGGTATCAATCTCCTCCTCCATAGCTCTTTGCCATAACTGTGATACTGGGGATTGTATAGCTTCTAGATAAGTACTTGGGATCTCACATACCTTATGACAATTATAAATAGTATATCCTGCCAACATATCATCATCATCATCTCGCTCTACAATATAATCCTTTAGATGACTAGGTGGGTTCCTCACTCTTGGAGGGTTTTTCCTTATATTTCCCTCGTCAGTGTTGATTTCATTAGTTTTACTCTTACACTTTGTCTGATCTGAATACTTCTCAGTTGGCTGATGGCCTTGTGATTTGGGAGGACATGTCATTTCATTATCACTATCACTATCATAGGTTACAAACTTTGGCATTTCTACTTCACACTTATCTGTAAATCTCACACATCTTATTCTTCTAACTCCCCTCTAATCTGGAAAATACACAAGGTAAGCTGGACTGCCCATCATACCCCACAAATACTACCCTCTCACAAAGTGCATCTAACTTTTTACAATTTTGGATGTATACATAGCATACTGTACCAAATATATACATATTGCTTAAGTTTGGTTTTCTCCCAGTCAACACTTCTACTGGGGTCTTGCCTGTTCTTGGGTTAAAACAACTATTCCTTATGTATGCGGAAGCCTTCATGGTGTATGGCCACATCATCTTGGGTAACCCAGCTTCCAGTAACAAACACCGTGACATTTCACACATTGTTCTCCAAGAACGTTCTGCCGTGCCATTTTGATGTGAGGAATGGGGGCTGAGTACTCCTGCTTAATCTTGTGTTTCACCATGAGGGATCTAAATTTCTTGGACACATATTCACCACCATTGTCAGTTCGCAATCATTTCACAGAGCCGTAGGGCGCACTATCACCTAAAAATCTCTCGGTGGCTGATACTGTATCACTCTTTTCCTTCAGCAGGTAAACCATGAATATTCCTGAATGATCATCCACAAAGGTAATTGCATATCTAAATCCCTCTTTACCAACTACATTCATTGGACAACCTAAATCACTATGTACTAAATCTAGATTCCTTACTGCTCTTGCATCTGGTTCCCTATTTCTAAATTTACTAATTTTCCCTAAGGTACAGGTTTCACAAGTAACATTTTCTTTGTCACCAGAAATATGCATACCTTCCACTACCTTCTCAAGTTTCATAACATCCTTAGTATTACAATGACCTAGAACCTTATGCCACTCCTCTGCTGTGCGAGTACTGTTCACCTGAGCATTTCCAACATTAATCCAATCCATTAATCCAACATTTAATTATCTCATCCCCTGACCACTTCAAAACTTGTTTGTCAGTCATATTTTATACTGACGTGGTGGCGATCACTGGGCGTCGTGCGCGACTGCGTGGTCACATGAAGCGACACATGATCACGTGACCTAGTCGCTGCTACTATTTTTTTTTTTTTATAGTAGCAGCGACTAGGTCACGTGATCATGAAGTCGCGTCCTACCGACGAGTAAAGTTGAACATGTTTAACTTTAGTAGCAGCGAGTATTTCTAGTCACCAGTTGGACTTGCTAGTGACGACTAACTGGCCACACGTAGCGACTAGGCTACTACCAGTCACAGCTACTGCAGTAGCGGCGAGTAAAGTCGCCTCGTGTGACTGGGGCTTTAGACTTGCACTGGCTACACCACCTTCGGTTCTGCTGGTTGACTCACTGGGGGCGCTGGTAGAACTTGTGACCTGGTTTACGACACTCAAAACATTTTGCTACGAATCGCTTGCATTCATCACGTTTTCTTCCTCAGTCCTCACGTGAACTTCTCAACTTTCCCGATTCTTCATAGTTCATCAGGGCCTTCTCAGCACCATTGCCATAGTCATGCTCTCACTTACTACTTTGCCTGCTTTCTTCAAGGCTACTACCACTGCTTCTGCTCGAATGATGTAGTCTACTAACTGTTCGTCGCCGCTCAGCTGGAGTGTTGACAGCTTCTTGTAAAGTGAAATCACCCTAGGTTTGCTTGCACCTAGGTAATAATTTCTTAGGATCTCCAAAGCCTCCTTGCCTTGGTCTACTGCATCTCGAAGAATTAGAGCTATACTTCTGTCGTCCAGCAGCTGTATCAACTCTGCATACACTTGCTTATTCTTACTTGCATCCGGCGAGGTTTCTATTAGGACAACATCAAGTTCCTTGGTCGACAAGTAACCTCGAAACTTGGCTTCCCACACTTCAAACTTCTCCTCGTCTCCATCAAACACTAGTCTGTGTCTGGGCCCATAACCTGTTAGAGTTGACGCCATATTGGAGTAGTGGGAGCAGTGTGGGGATCAGTCAAACACCTCGTAGCCGGGCTCTGTGTATTCTGCCATACAGTGTGACGTGTGTTTCCTCGTCAGTTCCCGAGAAAAAAAAACGAAAAAAAAACCACCATGCGCACATGGCTGCCAATATTCCCTATTTACAAGTACAGAAGTTTGTCATCCTAACAATGAGCGACTGCAGCTACAGTGTGTGCCCCCACTTTACTTTACCTATCCAACTGTAAGAATACTGGTACATTAATACAGAAAAAAATAGTGAAGAAGTGAGCAAATCATTTAAGAAGATGCAATGTGAAGCTAAGCAAGAAATGTGAGAAGAAAGTAGAGTAAGGAAAAAGTTAAGTAATTCTTACATGGCATCGTTGAGTGCCCAGTAGGTGGCCTCATCAGAGAGCCAGGGGTTGGAGGGCTGAGGGTAGTTCAAGAGAGGGTCATACTCATAATAGATCTCAGTGTAGGAGAGAAGAGATTCTGCCACTTGGGATAACTTCTGACGAGTGCGATCCGATGCTGATACC
>JAPQNM010000042.1:3694787-3717287 GCA_029783475.1 Metacarcinus magister | reverse complement strand
GAGAGAGAGAGAGAGAGAGAGAGAGAGAGAGAGAAGAAAAAAAAAGATGAGTAGATGAATAGGAAGGGAGAAGGAAGGAGATAAACCAGAGAAGGAAAAAGAGATAAAGGAAGGGGACAGGCAAGAAACAGTAGGTGAAAAAGTGGGAGAGGGAGGAAGGCTGATTCGCGGTCACTGTTCCTATGAATGTGTAGTGTGTAGTGTGTAGTGTGTAGTGGTGTTTCTGTCTCTAGCACAACGCTGCTGCCTTGCTTCAGTACACACACAAACCATGCCTCGCTAATTCTTGCGTCAACCATTTCCAACACGCCCTGTCCTTCAAGTGCAGCTATTAATCATGCAATACGCTGCCCGCCATTATGTGAGTTCAACGGCAATCGGTAAATTGATCATCGAGAACGGCAAAGACTAATAAACAGACAAACAATGCAGTTAGTTTGACGATGTAGATTATCATAACTTCTATTATCATGATTATCATTATTACTATTACTATTATCATTATTATCAATTATTATTTTTACTATCATTATCATTGCTATTATCAATATGTTGACTTGTATGAGTATGCATGAATCCTCTTCCATGGTGGGTGGGAATGTAAGGCAGCTATAAGGCAGCAAAGTAGGCTACAACATAAACCTCAAGAAGGGAGACAAGTATTGAGCAAAGCGACGCCAGAACCATTGTTAGGAGACAAGAGCGTCAGCTCAAACCAAGGTATTGTGCCACATACTGGAAAGACTAGAGAAACGAGAGACAAAACACATTCCTAATTACGTAATTTATTGTACGAGGAACGACTTAAATAGTTAGACATGTTCCCTCTCTACAAACAAAGAATTAGGGTAGATATGATTGAAGCCTTCAAAATTCTAAATAATTTCGATAAAATCAATTCAGAAATATTGTTTGAGATGAATAATGCGACTGTAACGGCATGAAATTAAAAATACTTAGATGTAACACAATTGCTCCTAAATAATACTACAATGTTAAAGTTGTTGACCACTGGAACAGATTTCCAGCCTCAGTAGTTAGCTCAAACTATAGATAGTTTCAACTCCCAATCAAATTCCGAGAAACAGGTTATTATTGACAAATACAAGGACAAATACAAGGATGTACCAGCATTAGTGGTAGTCTATTTTTTAAAGTATAGTATCTTCCTATAACTTCATTCTTTACTATAATATTTCCACATCCTCGTTTTCTACAAGGTAGTACATGGTGTTCCCTTCTAAGTGTTTCCAGCTGGCATGTTGCCGGAGAGAGAAGTGAGCGGGGAGGTAGCCTTGTTATGGTCTATCCTGTTGGCCACAATGATGCCACTGCTGGTTACACAAGGGGCGTATGGTGGTGATCTGTAAATTTATCCTCTAGAACAGCAAGGACTAATAAACATACAGACAATGCAATTAGTTTTACATTGAAGATTGTTATAATGTTAATAAATGTCCTCATATTTAATGGTTTTAATTGTGTATGTTTAATACATTGTATGTTTACTGTGAATAAAGAATATTATAATTATCATTATTTCTATTATTATCATTATTACTATCATAATTATCATTACTATCATTATCATTATTATTATTAACACTATTATCCTAATAATTATGATAATGATAATTATGATAATGATAATTGATATAATTATCATTATTATTATCATTAGTATTAGTATTAGTAGTAATATCATAATTACTGTTATCATTAATATCATTATTACTATTACAATCATTATTATTATATTATTTGAAGAAGTATCATCATCAATATCATAACTTTCTCGTCTCCCTCTAACTATCCGTAAAGTTGCGTAGCTTCTTTTGTTTCGTGACATACTGCGTAAAGGAAGACAGAGTGGCTAGCGAGGAGGGCGAGGAGGAGGAAGAGGAGGAGGAGGAGGAAGAGGAGAAGGAGGAAAAATGTAATATGATTTAACTTAAAAATGGAACACACCATAAATAATAAAATTGCAGCCAATACATTTAAAAAGGCAGGAAAATTCAACAATTTCATAAATGATGCAAACAAACAGAAGATGAAGGAAATAAGAACAAAACAAACATGACAAACACAGATTGAAAGGGAGACTGATATTGTCAAGACTTGGAAGGGATGAGAAGATGAGAGGTGGGAAAAAGAGGCGGATAGAATGTGTGGCAAGATGGATGACGAGCCAGATACAGATGAAAGCAAAGGAGATAAAAGAGAAGACGGATGCAGGGAGAAGAGATGGATGGAGGAGATTATGGACGAGCGTGAAAGTGAAGAATGGAAAGAAAGAAGATGGATGAAAGGATGAAAGATGGGAGGAAAAGAAGGACACTGTAAGAACGTGGATGTTACTGATATCTTCTCACATATAAACTCAAACCAGAGGCTGAGACATACTAAGGGTCACGTATGGACAGGCGACAAATACGCTGGAGATGTGTTACTAAATGTTAACAAGAAAAAAAGGGAGTGGAAATAACGTGCTTATACGAATAAACCCAAACACATTCGTAACAACTTATATGCAATTTCTTATTGAAAAAACAAAGATGGACACACTAAACTTAACATTCAAGAACCAATGTAGATTAATTAAGGCATGTGTGAAGGGCGACAAGTAGTAACATATCATCACTTCCACTAAAGTGTTACAAAACTAGAATGATAGTCTTTCATTGATTACACAATCTTACTACACAGAGTCCTCAGCGCCTCGCCGCACAGACAGGACACCATCACACCTGTCACCAGTTCCATTCGGTCTGCTGACGTCACCTTCTGCGTCAGAGTTCCACCCGCGTGGCTACTTCACCCATCACCCCGCCCCCCCCCGCCCAACCTCCCGCCCGGCGTGCAGGTATCTGTGCGAATCTGTGTTGTGTGTTCTTTGGTGAAGTGTGAGTGCGGGGTAAGTAGTGACGTCTTTAGAAGCTTTCTGGATCTGAAAAGCTGAGCCACACTCTCCCGCGGCAAGACTCCCACCCAAGGATATAAAGGTTTTAAGAAGGTTTTGTTTTAGTTCCCCGAGGAGGCTTTGCTTTGATCCAGTTTGTTTGCTTGTTTGCTGGATTACGTAAACAAAAAATGTTTGTTGATAATAATGAAAACTTTACCGAAGGTGAGCCTCGTGACTGGCAACAAGTGATTATATTTTATAAATCTTCCGGATCTTTGGAAGAAATCTTTGTGGGCGAAAGTTGTCAGATATTTGCGGTCTGAGAATACTTTTGTAATGATGAATATTACCTGGGAAGAGCGGACTAAAGAGCAAAAATCTTACTGTGCGCATTCCGGGAACAGTACAAAGAGGAGAAAAAGTGGTGGTGGGTAATGCATTTTATAATATCATGAAAACTTTTATGACATGAGAGGCAAAGTGTGTGCGTGTGTGCGTGTGTGCGTGTGTGTGGGCGTGCGAGAGAGAGAGAGAGAGAGAGAGAGAGAGAGAGAGAGAGAGAGAGAGAGAGAGAGAGAGAGAGAGAGAGAGAGAGAGAGAGAGAGAGAGAGAGAGAGAGAGAGAGAGAGAGAGAGAGAGAGAGAGAGAGAGAGAGAGAGAGAGAGAGAGAGAGAGAGAGAGAGAGAGAGAGAGAGAGAGAGAGAGAGAGAGAGAGAGAGAGAGAGAGGAGAGAGAGAGAGAGAGAGAGAGAGAGAGAGAGAGAGAGAGAGAGAGAGAGAGAGAGAGAGAGAGAGAGAGAGAGAGAGAGAGAAAAAAAAAAAGTACGCCGTTACACATCCTATTTACGAACTAGTTAAGTCGATGACAACTACCCCACCTCAGGGAAGACGTGCGATTCTGTTCACCTCGTTAATAAGGGGAACGGAGACAACCCTCTCAGCTACAGGCAAGTCTTGTTATCGGGAGTCGGGTAGGAAGCAAGAGAAACTAATTACAAAGAGATGGTTGTACAATTAATAGGATTCAGGGAACGAACCTTTAGAGACCAATAAAGGAATACAAGATAGGAGGAACCAGGATAAAAGTTTCAGAAATAGTCTTTTAGTAGAGACTTTAAAGAAATCATCAACTTTACCTCATCATCTGAAGAGACAATATATGATAATGTGAAAAACTTGTATGTACAGGTTGTCGATATGACGATTTCCTTCCAATGTATCGATGCTGATAAGGTGATTCTGACAATACCAGTAACAAGTAATTAGGTAAATATTAATTGAATATTCTGATGCTAATTGGAGCCAGCACTTCAAGCAGCACATCAGTTTAATAGAAAAATACGTGTATAATGTAACAAGTAAACAGATGCTTAAAAGAGATACTAGTCCTCAAGGAAAGGCTGATATAAAATCGTTCCCACATAGGAAGAACAACAGAAAATGCGTATAGGTATATTAAAAGAACAAGCGTAGGTGTGTTAATGATATAAAAATGTTTGACAAGAATGGAAGAAGCTAACATAACTTTCTGAATATACAACATAAGACAAAGATCAGTATGGGAACATATGAAAAAAAGGCATATCATAGAAGGAAATAAAGATATACTGACATACAGCTCTCTACCTACTGACCCGCGAAGGCAGTGAGCAGGGGAGTATAGGAGGAAACTTTGTGTGCTGGAAACATGACTACATTTAGAGTAGCGATCGTTGAAGAAGTAGCTGACGACTTGACTTTGTGAGCCTGGTTTAGTCCTATGGTAATATTAGATAACAACAATTAGGAAAGCTAAGAAAACACATGCACACAAACACATGCACACAAACACGCACACACATACACAAACACGCACACAAATACACTAACACACATGGAAAGTTTTGATTGTGAGGCTTCAGATGTTGATAAAGGAAGTGATTGCTGCCACTCTCCTCTTATTAACGAGTAAATTCGGTTTTGAAACGATGAAACCTCCTTCAAGGTTCACTTTTCCTCGACTGGAACCTAATTCAGTCTTCATCAGGAAAGTGCGTGGCTTTCCCTCAAGGTGCATTGGCTTAACAGGCAGGTGTGTGTGTGTGTGTGTGTGTGTGTGTGTGTGTGTGTGTGTGTGTGTGTGTGTGTGTGTGTGTGTGTGTGTGTGTGTGTGTGTGTGTGTGTGTGTCTGTGTGTGTCTGTCTGTGTGTGTCTGTCTGTGTGTGTGTGTGTGTGTGTGTGTGTGTGTGTGTGTGTGTGTGTGTGTGTGTGTGTGTGTGTGTGTGTGTGTGGGTGGGTGGGTGGGTGGGTGGGTGGGTGGGTGGGTGGGTGGGTGGGTGTGTGTATATATATAAAAAAAAAATGTATAAAAAAAATCGTGGGTGGGTGGGTGGGTGTGTGTGTGTGTGTGTGTGTGTGTGTGTGTGTGTGTGTGTGTGTGTGTGTGTGTGTGTGTGTGTGTGTGTGTGTGTGTGTGTGTGTGTGTGTGTGCGTGTATATATATAAAAAAAAATGTATAAAAAAAATCGTGGGTGGTGTGTGTGTGTGTGTGTGTGTGTGTGTGTGTGTGTGTGTGTGTGTGTGTGTGTGTGTGTGTGTGTGTGTGTGTGTGTGTGTGTGTGTGTGTGTGTGTGTGCGTGTATATATATATAAAAAAAAAATGTATAAAAAAAATCGTAGATAGATTAGAGCTATTTTCACCTTGATGCATCTCAGTTCTTAAGAGACTTTCTCTTTGAATAAAAACACCTAAACAAAAATAGTTAAAAACACATTTCTATTATTCTTTTTTTTCAATTTCATAGTGAGAATATCTATGAAAATGAATGCAAGTTTTTCCGCACAAGCTAGTAGCCAGAAACAGGTGACTGGGAGGCCCATTGGACGATCACAGCAGGAGTCTATGCTGGGCCGACCAATTACCTGCAGCACACACCCCATCCCTGACCTGCTGGAGACACGACACCCTTTGACCTTTGCAACACAGGCTGGAGGACTTGGCACGAGGCAGCGGTAAGTGAGAGAGGAGGACGGTGCTGTATACTACATGGATGAATAGTGAACTGGAAAACAGAGATAGAGAGAAAAAAGAGAGAGAGAGAGAGAGAGAGAGAGAGAGAGAGAGAGAGAGAGAGAGAGAGAGAGAGAGAGAGAGAGAGAGAGAGAGAGAGAGAGAGAGGAGAGAGAGAGAGAGAGAGGAGAGAGAGAGGAGAGAGAGAGAGAGAGAGAGAGAGAGAGAGAGAGAGAGAGAGAGAGAGAGAGAGATTTTCATTATATTGCTTTACTAAGTCTATATCTTCCGTGACCCGCCACTATTCCTTTACAAAAACCCAGAATGTCGTACACAACACCTACGGCAACATGAGTCAGGTCAAGCTTACTTATACTTTTACGTCACCACCATCCATCACACAACACACACCTTACTGATCGCATCATTAAAAATACCAAGCCTCGAGGCATCGTTCCAACACTAATGGATAAATACAGGAAAAACTACTTGCATTACAAAGGGATTACCTTAAACATAAACAGCAAGGTGTTGAGTTTTAACACGCAGTACTTCCACGTCTCAACACTTATGAACGAGTGTAAATTAAGGAAGGATGGAATGGGAAGGAATTTAGTTACATTCCTCCACTCAGATTCCTTCCAACTACATAACAAGTTGAACGTTACCACCGACCAGGTCATGATTTTCCTATATGAAAAAAATCGTCAAAGTAAGTTAATAAAATTGATACATTAGGTTATAAGTTAAATTTTTGCCTCTGATGCATGGTAAGTGCGATAGAAGGTCAGTTATAGAAGGGACGAGGATTACAATACAAACATTGAGGTTAAACTTAGTGCTTCCATTCAGGCATTGCTGCTGCTGATGATGATGTTGTTGATGTTGATGCTGATGACGATGTATATGTTTACAACACTTTATTTATCTATTACTTTATTTTTTTTTTACTTTACATTCTGGTCAATATTCCCCGTTTGCCTTTGGTTTGTGGCGTCCTACAGACCATCTTGCCATTATCAAGGCATCACAGACGTATCAATACCTTGCTTAATGCCTGTCTAACCTCCACCTCACAACTCCCTGCAATCCTCCTACATGCGTATATCCCTGTAAGTGTTTTCTGATCATTTGTTTCTCTCTGATGAAGGACATTTTCAGATGTGCCGTTTGGAAGTTATACATTTTCCGTTCGTTCGCAGATTTTTCCTTACATTTCTATCATACTGTATCCGATTTATTGAAGCACAGTAACTAAAATATTGATATTATTGTTTCAGTAGAAAAAAAAAAAAATTATAAAGGAAAGAAAAGCAAAAAACAAAACTTATAAAAGTTACACGCACGCACGCACGCACGCACGCACTGCACGCACGCACGCACACACACACACACACACACACACACACACACACACACACACACACATACACACACACACACACACACACACACACACACACACACACACACACACACACACACACACACACATATTATCTTTGCTATGTATGCTTCGCACTTTGTTAATATTTGTTCGTGATTGTGTTGATCTAGTAATTTTGATATATATAAATTAATTACCAGGCAGAGCATTATTAGGCAAGCAAAGCTGCACCATTATTGTTCCCATTATTCAATAACATTCATATTACTATCCATTATCCTACTTAACTATTACTACAATAATAATACTTACAATAATTGTAAATTCGTATTCAATAGTAACTTGGTAGGAAGGGAGCACAGACAACTAACATAGTTATTTTCTTCCAAATGAATCGTCTTTATCATGATGAATAATGGGTTAGTTCATTAACTTAGTAGTGTCGGCCACACATGTGAATGTTTTCCAATGTAGCACCGCTGATTGTTGTGTGTCGATGAACAGTTTGTTCATTGTGACAGCAGGTGTATTCAAGGCATTACAAATACAAGGGTTTAACATGAGGCATTGTAAGCTTTCCCCAGCGCAACACTGCTTTAATTTGTAGTCTTAGTACTGCACTGTAGCTGTAGCTTCAGTCAGCCTTTGATCTCTGAATCACTCCCCTGAGTAAGCGTCACAAGTCACACATCGTAACTGTCACCAAACTATTATGTGGATGACATTCCCTGGTGCCCATTGTAGTCGCTCGCCACTTCCAAGCAAGGACTTGGTGCAACGACCACTCGTCGCACCAGTGAGCGCTGCTTTCCTCACATGTTGGAATTGGACGCCAACCCGCCGCGTCATTGGAATGCGTTGCCACTCAACAAATGGCCAAAGTATATGATGTGTTTCTGTCACGGGGAAAATTTGGTGCCACTCGTCCAGGATGGAAGCGACGCGTAAAAATGGGGCAACTTTTACTCCTGCTTGTAATGAAAAAACAAAGCTTCTGGATTTGTGGAAAACAGGATTTTGTATCTAGGACGCAATCACACACCACATAAATAGATAAATAAATAAACAAATAAATAAATATGTATATATATATATATATATATATATATATATATATATATATATACATAAATATATATGTATATATATATATATATATATATATATATATATATATATATATATATACATAAATATATATGTATATATATATATATATATATATATATATATATATTTATATATATATATATATATATATATATATATATATATACATATATATTTATGTATATATATATATATATATATATATATATATATATATTATATATATATATATATATATATATATATATATATATATTTATTTATTTATATATATATATATATATATATATATATATATATATGTATATATATATATATATATATATATATATATATATATTTATGTATATATATATATATATATATATATATATATATTATATATATATATATATATATATATATATATATATATATATATGTATATATATATATATATATATATATATATATATATATATATATATACACAAACACACACATACATGTGGGTGTGTGTGTGTGTGTATGTGTGTGTGTGTGTGTGTGTGTATGTGTGTGTGTGTGTGTGTGTGTGTGTGTGTGTGTGTGTGTGTGTGTGTGTGTGTGTGTGTGTGTGTGTGTGTGTGTGTGGTCATAGGCATATGAATACATATTAGATAATTAATTCAGGTTGATGTTAACATAAATAAACGCAGAAAAAACTTTTATTTTATAAATAAAGTTATTCCAATTTAATCGTTTCGAGGGAGAGAAGCAAATCGTGGACGTGTGAAGGCGGGAGAGAGAAGAGAGAAGTGTGGCGGTGAAGAAAAGCTTGGGTCACTTGGCGAACTATATCGGAGTATTTTGATATCGTAACGGTCTTGAATGGACATTCCCTGGCAAAGAGTTTGGCCGCACGAAGATCAGGTGTAATGAATAGAGGCGGGGCACCACCAACACTGTTATCACACATATGTCTTCATGAAGTAGTGATTAAATGATCCAATGATGCAATCAAGGAATGAAAATGGAAATAGATCTTTCCTGGACCAGTGGAGGTGTAAAGAGACGAAGGAAAGTTTTAATGGCACTGTGAGGGTGTTGTGTTGGGGGAACAGGAAATGTTGAGAGGACCAAAAGAAACGTTAAGGAACAGAAAAGAGTACTAGGGATGAGTAGGATGAGTGTTGGGGATGTGTGAGTGTTGGGGGACCATTGTGTGTTGGGGGAGGAAGCAGGATGCTCAGGGCTCCTGGTGTAGTGGAGGGTGATAAGGGGCTGTGTAAGGGGACCTGCGGCACACGATATGAGGGGAAATGCTAGGCAGGATATTAGGTGATGGCATGAAAGGCAAGGAAATGAAGAGGATATTAGGGGAGAGGGTGGTCAGACAGGATGTTAGGGACACTTTGGAGATGTTTTTTCTTCAATAATTTCCTTCAACATTCAGATACGTACATCTTCAAATAATAAAATTAAGACAGAAGATGAAGTAACATTCTTTGGTGATGCTTAAGCACTTCATAATATAAATGTTTCATCTCCCTTGGTCTCCTCCAACATTAAATTGAATCATGAAAATCAGGACACTAACCTAATCTGAAACACCCACTCACTGCTTAGTTCCCTTGGTCGAAAAAAAGGGAAAAAAAACACACACACACACACACACACACACACACACACACACACACACACACACACACACACACACACACACACACACACACACACACACACACACACACCACACACACACACACACACACACACACACACACACACACACACACACACCACACACACACACACACACACACACACACACACACACACACACACACACACACACACACACACACACACACACACACACACCACACACACACACACACACACACACACACACACACACACACACACACACACACACACACACACCACACACACACACACACACACACACACACACACACACCACACACACACACACACACACACACACACACACACACACACACACACACACACACACACACACACACACACACACACACACACACACACACACACACACACACACACCACACACACACACACACACACACACACACACACACACACACACACACACACACACACACCACACACACACACACACACACACACACACACACACACACACACCACACACACACACACACACACACACACACACACACACACACACACACACACACACACACACACACACACACACACACACACACACACACACACACACACACACACACACACACACACACACACACACACACACACACACACACACACACACACGTAACATCAACGCCTCGATTCAAAACTAGAAAGTGCAACTGACCTAATTCAATTCACAACATACATGACCTATACTACCAATACCAATCAACAACACTATAAACACCATAAGCTTCCCTCTCCCTTGCAACACTTAAGTCCATTCTTCAATCATCGTTGTAAGTGTAGACAAGACAACTTCTGCATCACCTCTTCCAACACATCACATTGAGACACCGTTTTCAATGTAATAAATAAATCAAAACATCCACGTCAAACATTTTGCAAACCTTACTCACCTGGAATCTGTAGAGAGAGGAGTCGTCCTTAACAATGAGGGAACGTGACTCTCCAACGGGGAAGAAGTAGCCGTACTGACACAGCAGATTGGCAAGGTGGATGGCCTCGGCTGCTGGGAAAGGAAAAGACTCTGTTAATTATATCCCTCCTCCTTTCTCTCTCTCTCTCTCTCTCTCTCTCTCTCTCTCTCTCTCTCTCTCTCTCTCTCTCTCTCTCTCTCTCTCTCTCTCTCTCTCTCTCTCTCATGGTAATGATCTCTTCACTCTGTACTTACACACGTTCAGACCCGCGGCGCTACACCCAAGTCTTCCCTTCTACGTAACTCTCCTTTCTCTGCCCTCCTCCTCCTCCTCCTCCTTCTCCTTCCTCTTCCCTTCTTCTTCCTCTCCTTTGCTTCCTTCCCCTTGTCCTCAGTGCCAAGAGAGATATGTCACACCTTCCAGGTCAGCAAAAAGACTCTCTTCAATGCAGTATTTCTTGTAATGAAAGTGGAAGTTGTGTCTTCATATTTTCTTTCCTTTTCGGTGGCGGCATGTTTCTTCCTTCTCCTCCTCTTCTTCCTCCTCCTCCTCCTCCTCCTCCTCCTCCTCCCCCTCTTCTTCTCCATCTTCCTCCTCCTCCTCCTCCTCCTCCTCCTCCTCCTCCTCCTCCTCCTCCATCCTCCTTCTATTTCTTCTATTAGTGGGAGTGTCTGTCTTTTATCTTCAGTTGGGTCAAATTTGTGTTGTCAAAGGATACGGTGACGTGTGTGTGTGTGTGTGTGTGTGTGTGTGTGTGTGTGTGTGTGTGTGTGTGTGTGTGTGTGTGTGTGTGGGAGTGATGGAGTATGTGTAATAATCTACATCATTAAAGCAGCCGAGTCTGTATTTCTGTGTGTCTCCGTGTGTGTGTGTGTCTGTCTGTCTGTTTGTGTGTCTGTCTGTCTGTCTGTGCAGTGCTCACCATCACCTTCCTGCACCAAATTTACTCTCTCTCTCTCTCTCTCTCTCTCTCTCTCTCTCTCTCTCTCTCTCTCTCTCTCTCTCTCTCTCTCTCTCTCTCTCTCTCTCTCTCTCTCTCTCTGTTAATTTCTTCTTCATAGTCAATCATTAACGGATATCAGTCACTGCATATAACAGCGCGCGTCACACATATATTAATTAATCTCTCGTCAGCAATCTTTGATGATAACATAATTTCCCGCAACGGTTGAACGGCGAGGGACTGACGCAGCTTTCTATATAGAGGCAGGCGAGGCGGGGCGGGGCCAGGCGGGGCGAGGCTGGGTGTGCCTAGAGCGATGCATCATTGAGCTGAGGGTGACCACGGCGGAGTGCTGCCAGGATGGTGAGGGACGGAAGGTAAGGTTGTGTAACTCAGGGCTTGGCGGTGGACGGGGGTGTGTGGTCGTCGCAAAAGTGTGGGTGACAAAATAGACTGAAGGGAAACTGCGATGACATGAACGTTGAAAGAATGTGTACGTGTGTGTGTGTGTGTGTGTGTGTGTGTGTGTGTGTGTGTGTGTGTGTGTGTGTGTGTGTGTGTGTGTGTGTGTGTGTGCATGCGCGCACGAACGCTTGCTTGCTAAGACGCACCACAGATGGAGCAGCAGTGAGTCATGCTTGCAAGAATCATAAATGTCACGTCGAAGAGAGGGTGGCTGAGGCACGACGACACCAACACACTTTGTTGCATCTAAAGCCACACGAACTAATGGCTAAGAAAAACATAAGAGATTTCAAACTTTTCAAAACGGCGAAGGTTCGATGCCATCTAAACATCAAAGCCTAAGTATTGTTCGCAAAGGGCAGGAACTAATGACAGTAAAAGAATACGCTATAAGAGTTAAAATTCCTCGCTTCTTCAACACTGACATTGCGACACAGCTAAATCAGGCAGTAAACCATGCAATGACAGACTCAACTACAAATAAACTGACTTTTTTTTATTCACTAAATATAATCTAACTCGAAGTAAAATCTGACATTCAGGAACGAGACATGGCTATGACTTAATCACAATCTTGTAAAATTGTTACGTTTTATTCTGTCTCTGTCAGTCGTCTACGTCATGAGTCTCAACAAAGAGTGGCAAATAAAATATGAATGTGCATGAAATTGCCGGAAAACTGCAGAATGAATATTGCACTTCTGGAGGCGGTCTGACGCTGGCTGGTGGGTGAGGGATGAGTTAAATAAACAACACACACCAGGGATAAAGAAAAAAACAACAACTCAACATGAAATATGAATCAAAGCAAAAAAGCTGGAAAGTTGAACATGCCACACACAAGAGACCAAAGAGAACAAGTAAAACTCAGCCGTAAATACGTGTTGACTGGAAGAGAAAAAAAAGTTTAAACTGCAACATATCAAGCCATTCTTATCTGCTCCCGACAGCTCACCTTTATCATTTAGTACAATTTTCAACATATGCCTCAGCAGCAAATTTTTAATGTACGAATGCCATTGATTAATCAGCACCACGTTAATTCCTTTGTACTAAGATAAATTAAGGTAAACACACATTGCACACCTCAGGCCAGACACAACCTACACACCTGCCTTGAAACACCTGGCTGGACACACGCGATTGTAGACCACCAGGTAAGGTTGAGCTTCTGGATGTCACCTGTCACGACGGTCATCACTTATTCAGGTGAAGATACATTAGGCAATTACTATGAGAGAGAGAGAGAGAGAGAGAGAGAGAGAGAGAGAGAGAGAGAGAGAGAGAGAGAGAGAGAGAGAGAGAGAGAGAGAGAGAGAATGAGAAATATACACCACTCTCTAAACACACACACACACACACACACACACACACACACACACACACACACACACACACACACACACACACACACACACACACACACACACACACAACACATACACTCCTCTCTCCTACGCCTCCACTACATTGATCCTTCAGAAAACTATCAATAAGATGCCCTTCATTATGCTTTTCCCACATGAGGAGAACAAGTGAAGGTGTGCTGCAGCGACGCGCCTTCATGGTAAGCTTAGCGTTGGAGAGGAGTCACAGTCAGCTGAGATGCAGGAGACAAAGACTAAGACAAGGACAACGAATAAGGGGGATCCCAGCCTCTCCACAACCTTTGAGAATCTCGCTTTTATTTTATTAGCATCCTCCTAGTTTTCTCTCTCTCTCTCTCTCTCTCTCTCTCTCTCTCTCTCTCTCTCTCTCTCTCTCTCTCTCTCTCTCTCTCTCTCTCTCTCTCTCTCTCTCGTGATCGTTCTTTTCCTCCTTTCTCGTTTTCTCTCCTTACTACCGTTTCCAATATTTAAAAAAAATTTTGCCTTTCTCCTTTTCAAATCCATATTGCACGCTAAAAGAACACACACACACACACACACACACACACACACACACACACACACACACACACACACACACACACACACACACACACAGAGCCCGGTGATGTGCGATAAACATATTTTGTCCATGGTTTTACTGTTTGTGTTTATACCGGAACTGAGACACTTGTTGCTTTATTCCCCCGAGTGAGCAAGTTCTCTGGTGCAAATACGTAACCTCCCCTTAGCCCCGTGACGGCCAGCCAGGCGCCGCAGCGGGTACGTGGAGTGAGGGAACAGTGTGTGGTGCTGCATCTTTTTTTTAATTTTTTTTATTTACATCATATACCTTTAGGGCTTATTGATAGTCTGCTTCCGCCCGTTAGTGTCTCAGGTTTAGATTGTTTTTATGGTGACGCCTCGAATTTCTCACGTAAAGCATGCATGAATCACGTTAAGAGTGGGTGAAGCTGCGAACCTTTAGAGAGGTGTGCTGTGACAAGGACAGGCAGCAGCGTGGTGGTGGCGTGTGAGGGACGCAGCTGCAGCAACACCACACTTACTTCGCTTCTACACCTCCCGACCCTCTGAGTTGTTTTACCACGATCTAGAAATCATAAAAGCGATGATGTGATTTCGTGGAGAGTGAAGGCAGCCATACTCCCTCCCTTACCAAGAGCAACATTGACACTGAAGCTAAAGAGTGTTCAAAGCGGTGGTGTGGTTGAGCTTGTGTCCGGTACCAGTTTTGTCACGTGCAAGAACGGTAACATGTCCGAGTACAAAGGATGTCCTATTCCTGATGTATACACGTTACGGGAGTGTCCTTGCTACGCACATCTGAGGCTGTAATCATCTGCGACATGATTAATCAAAGATAAGATGGCCTCGTGTAGACTTTCGTTGTCACTGTTTCTTTAGTTGCACTCCTGCCATTCCTACCTATTTCCTAATTTAACATACATAACATTACACACATAACAATACTGAACATCATAATTTTTCAAAATATGTGATACACAAGCACTGACCCCAGCCAGCACACCTCACAGTCCTGGCCAAAGACACACACACACACACACACACACACACACACACACACACACACACACACACACACACACACACACACACACACACACACACACACACTTACATACTTACACACAAAGTACAGCGTGTTTGAAGTGCATGTCTTGTTCTTTGCCAAATTAAAGTAGCTGGCGAAGGTGATGAATGCATTCCAATGTGTCGCAGCTTCATTTTGAGTGTACAATAACTATCGTAACCTTAGTTCATGAATGTTAATAAAGTGACATATGAGACGTAAATTAACAAAGTTGAATACTGTGCGACAGCCGGAGTAGAGGAAGCATCACATCTTTTCATTCCTTTCAATTCTCAAATAGCAAAGTTTTATCCTTAATAACGTAGATGACACCATTTAATAACCTCATCGTTGACAAGGCTTTCACTCAGATATTCATTGAGGCGGTTGAAAATATCAGGGACAGAAAAATAAAGATACGAGGAAGTGCGACAGAGAATGCAAGTGGAAGTGAGCTGCTGATGACAATTACAAAGAGACAGAGATGAACATTTTGAAACACGTGAGGAGAAGAGAAAAGTTGGAGGATATGAGTTTGACGGGAAGAGTACCTGGAAAAAAAGCGAGAGGAAAACGGAGAGAAAAGTACAAGGATGGAATAGTGAGAGCGGCAGGTGGAGGATATTCCACTAGACGGCTGCTGCAGATAACAAGAAATAGGGAGATGTGGTAATCCATGGTCTGCAACGCGTGTAAGGGCGCGGCACTCCGGCAAAGTATGGCATTCAATCAGATATCAAAGTGAACATCAAAATACGCCGGAATAGTAATTATTAATACTGAAAATCAATTATTAGTGCACCTAATTTGAAGCATAGATAATACAACATTGAATGATGCACCTTTCCATACATCATCCCTTGTTGAAAAGCATGAGGATAAAGAATATATGATTGATTCTACGGAAAAAGAGTTATGGTGTTTTTGTTTTTGTAGCTACATGATCTGGCTTATATGTAGTGAATCATATTTATAAAGATCACATGCCGTTCTATATCAAATTGAATAAATATACTGATTAATAAATACAGTGATAAAGAAAAAACATCATGGGAAATAAATATGCAATATACAACAACCACAATGGAAATGTTGAATAATGAACATATATATTCATAACCATGCGAAGTTAACAGCGTCTAGAGGTGTTGTTTTCTTTCTCTCCGTGACTACAACATCATCAGCAACATCCACCATTAATACTGAGAACATTACTAATTATTGTATATAGCGAAACGATACGGTACAGGTGTAGAATATGCAGGTAAATGTAGCAAATAGGAATGTCTAAAGTTAATAGGAATGTCTAAAGTTTGAGTGAGTGCTGATATTCCTCTTTGTTTTGTAATGAATCCATCAAACTAAGCTAGAAAGTTACGGCTTTAATTAATTATATTTTTCATTAAACTTGGTGCGTTACGATGCGACTTTTCTATGGAATCATCATCTTGGATCAAACATTTTCAGTGTATTATGTTATTCTTTTGAAGGATAAATAATGAATTGCTTTATGCGTTCAGAACTTCACGCTTCGTCCTTGAAGTGTGAAGGTCTCAGGCGATGTTAATGAATCCACAATACCTGCACGATCCATTGATGATGTAATTATTGATGACAAACGTTATGGAGCGACTAAAGATACCATAAAACTACTGTAACATCTGCGTAAAACATTCATCTAGTGTACCTACGTGGCGTCTGACAAACACCAACCAGGTCAAGGGTAACACTATCAATAACTTTTAGATCGTATTCTCTAACATATTTTTTCACTTGTTTTTCGAGTTCATTTTACATTTATTAAACAAATTCTGTGTCATGAATAAGTGATGACTATATGTTCCACTGTGTGAGGTTCTGCAGTATTGATAGAAACAAAACACGCGATACTATTCATTTATTCTAGTTGTACAAACGTGAACTTTACCGGAAGGTCAGATATATATTTTTTTCTGGTAATTGCATCATATTGGATTTCCAAGAGTTGCTCTTCTCGTGTGGCAACGAGATTTGCTTTTATTATCCTAATATAATAGCAAAACCAGGTTGTTGCTATATATTTCAATACTTGTACCTAATAATAGCACAGAACAAAACTTGCAGCGTGCAAATTCCGTCCCAGTGATCGCTATCATACCAATAACACCTACTGAGTGATAGTACAATACCACAAAGACGGAAGGAAATTGTAAATGATAAACAAATGATGAAATATATCACCTTGATTCCATTACATTCAACATAAATATAACTGCTCATTCCTGAATTAAGATAAAGAACGCATTGTTTTTAGTTTTGGTTTTTGGCAAAAGTAAGAAAGAAAATTTGCCTTAATCAAGTGACTCGTAAACAGACCTTACCCATCACCAAGCCATTACACACAGTGGCTGCCGCAGACCTTACCCATCACCAAGCCATTACACACAGTGGCTGCCGCAGACCTTACCCATCACCAAGCCATTACACACAGTGGCTGCCGCAGGTTTCACCATTGGTTACACATGCTTTGTTGGGTTAAATAGGTGTTTTCTTTTTAATGTTGCTCCTAAAACTTATCAAATTTCCTGTACATAACTTTAAGGAGACTTTAAACTGAGTGCATATTAAAATTTATTGTTTCTGTTATTACTATTTTATATATTCTAATGAAACCTTCGTCACTGTTACCGTTCAGCAGGAATGATTATAGAAGTGCGCGGCCATGAATGAAATTTCAAATCAACCATTCATTAGCAGTGCCTCCCTCCCTCCCACCCCACAGCACCATTCACTGCACTCCACCTGCCGCGATCATAAAGCTAAAGGTAATACAATACAACAACTCGGTGGAAGAAAAAAATTGCTGAAAAAGTTACAATGTGGATGGTAATTTGGCCGGTCACCAAACAATTACTTGGCAAACAAGACGAATAAAAAAAAATAGTAATGAACGAGAATTATGTTAACCTCATGTACACAATCTTGGTGGAAAATCTGGTCTTGTACTAACTGCTGCAACAACATGACCAGAAAATAAATATATACCAACGAGAAAGACTGAATCGATGGGAGGATGGTTTGAAGTTAAGGTTGGTGCCAAGCTTTAATCAAGGGAAAGCTTTTACAGTATTCAAGGCAACATCAAACGTTCTATACAACTTCCCCGGAGAGAATGGCTGAAATTCTTTAGGGAAAGCGAGGCCACAAGAGAGACCCTCCAGGGAACTTGTCGTGGCCGTCACAATCACGCTGCCATCAAGGTGACATAAAACACAGGATGCTGCTCACTGGATGCTGGATACATGGATGCGGGAGATGATTTTCCTGGAATAGTGGATGCGACCTAAAAATATGTAGTGATTTTATATTTATCGATCAAGACTAATGAAATAACGAAACGACTCACCGGGTTTAACTAACAGGCATTTAATTTTTTATTCAGGCAAGGTATTAATGGCCAATTTGTAATGAACAGGAGGGAAATTTTTACTGTATATCACAACATACGAAGTGACTGTGTATGTATATAGCACGTTACTTAGAATAGATCTGCAACATTCAACAAGATTCAAAGCATTACTAGATGGCTAAGTAAGTAAGATCTGATAAATAGAGACACAATGAACGGCCGACACAGTACCTAACTCACCTTCAAAATGGCAGCTTCAGGATCAACAACAATACAGTAGCTGTCCGTTCCTACACACTATACACGCCCGCACACCTCTGATCCTACACCACTTAATACAGTCCAACCTACGCAAGGATAAAACAAAATGAAGGAAAGCTGAACGCACACACACACACACATACACACACACACACACACACACACACACACACACACACACACACACACACACAGATACTTACTTCATAAAACTCAAAACAATTATCTTTATATATCCAGAATCTAGAGCCTCCCACAACACTACGAGTAAATATAATAAGAATAGAGAAAACAAGGCATTGATTATATTATATCAGTTACGTAAAGAAATGTACAAACAAAGAACTGCGAGAGAGCGAGAGAGAGAGAGAGAGAGAGAGAGAGAGAGAGAGAGAGAGAGAGAGAGAGAGAGAGAGAGAGAGAGAGAGAGAGAGAGAGAGAGAGAGAAAGCATTAAAAGTGGAAACGTAGGTACGAAAACTGCATGAATTTTATTAACTGGTCTCTGGAAAACTTGCAGAATCCATTAATCGCATCAAGACTTCAAAGGACACATCAGTTCTCTATTTTATTCCTGTTCCTTCCTCTCCTGTGCCTTTCTTCTTTATCAAATCTCCTTTCGTTTCCTTTCTCTCTTGTCATTTATGCTTTCCTTCTTTTCTATATCTGGAAATGTATTTTTTTTCACTCTTCCGCTATATATTCCTTCCTAGCACTGAACTCTTATCTTCTATTGTTATTTCCGTCATCATTCTTCTTCCTTTTTTCTTCCTTATTCACTTCTTAGTCTTCCTTATGTCCTTTTTTTGCCTACATATATTACTTCTCACATCCTCGGTTCTTTCATCACTTCTCTCCTACTTTCGTCCTTTTTTATTCCTTTTCAATCTTTTTTTTTCCTTTCTTACTTGCTATTTAGTCTTCTTCCATCTTTCTTTCCCAGCATATGCTACTCCTCATTATTTTTTCCGTCATTTCTCAGTTTTTTCCGTTACTTCTCCTTGCCTTTCATTCCTACCTCCACCATTACATATTTCCATGCGTCCTTTGACCTCTGATATTTGTTTTCATTCCTACCCTTTCCTCGTTGTTATATCTACCCATTCATCGTATTTTTTTTTTACATATTAATCCTCCTAACAAGCTGCATCTGGAAGGATTCTCAACAACCTCGTCTGGTCTTTCTTAACTGTATTTATGGTTCATCATTCAAACCATACCTAGTCATTATTGTTTTTCTTCTCTTTCTCTCTATCTACTTATTTATCTATATATCCATCTATTTTTCTACCTATCTATCTATTTCTCTCATTTTTTTGTTTTTTTGTTATCGTGTTCTCACAATTGATTTAATGTTTTATTTTCTTTCTTTTATTTTTATGTATACCTAAATAGTTTTGTAATTCTACGTTTTATTCGATAGTTCTCTTTCTATCTTTTATTCTGTCACTTCAACTCTTTAATCTTTTTCCTAAATATTCCAAGCTTTCCTTCTACATACTTACTCTCTCGTCGCCTTATTATGTTCTTATGATCTCACGTTTTCTTTGTCTTGTAGTATATCTGCAGCTCTGGTTTTTTTTTCTTACATCATTATCTGGGTTTGTAGGTCACGTTTCATTATTTACTATTAAAGTGAATGAATGAAAACCTTGACAATATTCTTCTACTTTTCGTGCAGTCCTCTCATAAAAAGAGAATACCTCTACCCCATCCTAAGCCCGCCCCGCCCCGCCCCGCCCCGCCCCGCCCCGCCCCGCCCCGCCCCGCTCCGTCCAGCAAAGCCAGACTCACATTTGTATACCTTTCGCTTCACCTTACTTTTCTTATAAACTGTGGATGAAAAATATACACAGTGTCTGTCATTAGTTTACATTCTCTCTCTCTCTCTCTCTCTCTCTCTCTCTCTCTCTCTCTCTCTCTCTCTCTCTCTCTCTCTCTCTCTCTCTCTCTCTCTCTCTCTCATTGGTTACCTCGATCACCAAGCACACACTGATGCTCGATGCTGGTGACCACCCAGTCGTGATGTTAATAATGGCATTAATTATGATAAATGTTACAGAATGGTAGTGTCAATCGGAATACTAATGATACAGCCGACGAAGACTGATGATGGTGATAATAGCTCTGAAGGGACTGTAATTGGTGGCGATTAAATGGGTAATGGTGATATTAATGTTGATGATACAGTTTCAATGGCGCTCATGACTATTAAAAGACCATTATGTAAAGGTGATTACTGCTGCTTCTGATACACCAATAACATGAAGAAAAACAACAACTACTACTACTACTACTATTACTACTACTACTACTACTACTGCTACTACTGCTACTACTGCTACTATTACTACTACTACTACTACTACTACTACTACTACTACTACTACTACTACTACTACTACTACTACTGTTGCTGCTGCTACTACTTAAGTAATAACAATAATGACAAAATTGATGGAAACAACAATTTAATGAGAAAGGCAACTAAATGCGAAGAAAAAAATATGTGAAAAAAACATGGAGAAGAGGACGAAAAAGGAATAGTTAAAGAAAAAGAAAAGAAGAAAAGGATGCACAACACAAAGAAAACAAGGAACAAGGAAAATTGTGTTCCATCGTAGATAACACACTCATAACAACTTTCAATAAACATCTTTCCCTTACATACCTACATACCAAAGCCACCCAACCCACCTACCTTCTCCAAGCCTCTGTAACACACTCCCTTCAAAACATTTTTCTCCTCCTCCTCCTCCTCCTCCTTTTCCTCCTCCTCCTCCTCCTTTTCTTCCTCCTCCTCCTCCTCCTCCTCCTCCTCCTCCTCCTCCTGCTACCTGAACCTCGGTCACCTTGTCTTACCTGAATCTTCGATCTCCAGACGCTCCAACAGCCACTCGATGAGGTCGTATCCTGAAAGGAAAAAAAAATCATTTAATTCACAGATCCACACATTCACTGTACTCACTCTCTCATTGATGGACAAGACTCGTGATGCAACAAAACTGTGATGTTACACCGTTGTGTTCTGCACTTGATGAGCACATTGAAATTATGTCTTTCATATGAGTTTCAATGAAGAAAGAAAAATTATAATATGTTCAGTCATTTGTATAGAAAATATTCAAGTGTAGAAACCAGTCTGTGTTTATTTTCCCACAAAAAAACAGTCAACGTGTTGCACATCAGATAATGAAAAAACTGTTATTGTGTTGCAAGGCGTGATGATTGGTGCCTCGACACAGTGGTCGAGGCTCGAGGCTTGAGGCTCGAGGCTTGAGGTTCGAGGCTCGAGGCTTGAGGCTCGAGGCTTGAGGCTCGAGGCTTGAGGCTCGAGGCTCGAGGCTCGAGGCTTGAGGCTTGAGGCTCGAGGCTCGAGGCTCGAGGCTCGAGGCTCGAGGCTCGAGGCTCGAGGCTCGAGGCTTGAGGCTCGAGGCTTGAGGCTCGAGGCTCGAGGCTCGAGGCGCCTTGCTCG
>JAPQNM010000042.1:3679787-3687287 GCA_029783475.1 Metacarcinus magister | reverse complement strand
CAGTCAGGACATCTTGATGTTGTTTATCACAATAATGAATCCTTATCTATCACAGGCTCGAGGTGATAGAGACAGATGGACGCCACAGCGAGTAATGTGCAGCTCAACGTACTCATTCCAACTCATACTTTACCAACAAAATACTCTTGGATTCCTTGTTGCGTCAGCCTGTTCAGCTCTTCCTTCAACACGAAGTCCAAGGTTGGGTGGAGGGTGTGTGTGTTATTCTCACACATACATACATACATACATTTTTACATTATCCAAATATATAGTATGGAAACGTCGCCTCTTCCCTTCTATGATCCTAGTCGAGGTGATTTTCCCCCAGCGCTGCGGGTTTTCACGTCAACTATTTTCGTTATATTTTCAAACGTGTTCAACAAAATGTATCGTCAGTGAAGGAGAATTTCTGAGGGATTATGAAACGTAAATTCTTTCAAAAATATAATAATGAATTGCAATTGAGTAAAGTTTTCGGCTTTTCCTTCTCTGGTATTTCACGGAAGAGGTCCAACAGGGTTGCCTTTTTCATCCCTGGGTAGCCTCCTTTGCATACAAATATGAAAGACCAAGAAGACTGAGAAAATCTAAAAATATATTCTACACTAAAACTTTTTTCTTCTTTTCTTATTTTCCTGTCCAAAACACACCTGGAAACAAAGCTTTTCTGACGCCATGGAATATATATATATATATATATATATATATATATATATATATATATATATATATATATATATATTTATATATATTAATAGATATAAAGATCTAAAAGTAGTTTTATGAAACTGCATGTCTAGCAACCAATCAGAATGTTAAACAGCGTGTTATTGAACTATTTGATCACGTGTTGTGAACCTTAACGATGTACAGACAAACGTCATCTCCATTGCCTCGTCTTCTTTGCCTGAGATGGACCCAGGAGCGGAGACACAAGGTAACATCATAGTTAGCACTGTTTGTCTTATTAGATTTCACTAAGAACTTTCTCAGTTGATTAATATTTCTATAACGTTTGTATCATATTTCTGCATACTTATACTCTGAGGATATTAATGACTCGTTGGGTCTCGCTTTTGGCTAACAAGATGAAAAGTTTCAGGCATCAACAACAAAGGGTAAAAACCAATTTCTAAATTAACATTTGTTATTCTGGTCTTATGCTCTTATGCTTTGCCATGGTGTGTGTGTGTGGGGGGGGGGACGATGGCAGTGACTGCAGCGTCCTGCATTCACACACTGCCAGTACCGCAATCTTCTTATGACCGTCGCTGCGTGGAGTAGCATCACCCACTCGTCGCACACCTACAATGACGACTTGAGTCACGTAAGACAGCATTGACGAGGGAGGGGGAGGAGGAAGGGGAGGGGACGTGGGTCTTCAAGAGGACCAGTACAGTGCCACTATAAATTATCAATTTGACGCCTGTACAAGGTGTGGCTTGTCACGAGTAACCAAAGGTGCACACGAAACAGACAAACACAGACATAAACACAGATAGATGAACAAATAGATAAGTAGATATATGCCTTCTAGACACAAGTATTAATTTCAACGTGATATCGTATCCTCCTCAGTGGTTGACAACGCCTAATTGGTTTAGATAATTAACTCTAATGAGCAGACAACCCCGGCGGTCTCCTTGGCACTCGGCATCGCTTCCAGGTCGTCGTCCTTCACTGTAATGGTTCAGCGAGGAGTCTAAGGCCAGCCAGTCTCCGCTCCCAATCCTCGGAAGGAATAACTTGCAATTTTGTGAGTAAAGTGTGCAACGCAGTAGTACCATTCATGATGCGTCGCGTCGAGCGTCATCACACTCCGGACCACTGACTAAACACAGGGATCTCTGCCTCTACTGACTGCTCATGGCTTGATCAGTAACGTTTCTGCTTAGTGTTTGCTGCGTCAAGAATCGATCCCTGTTCCTTTCTCCTGCCTCCTTCCGTCAATACCTGCCTCTCATGCTTCTCTGCAGATCAGTCTATCAGTGTTTCCGATGAATGTAACATTTATAGGTGTGTGCAGTAGCGCGATGCCTGTGTCTGGTAGGAAAGGAAATAACGGAGGTGAATGAGTCTTGCAAGCGTGGTGGTGATGGTCCTGAGGAGGGAGAGTATCATAGTTACTCATTCTCTGCTTGCCTCTCCTTCTGCTCCCTCCTCGCCTCCCTCTCTGCTCCCTGCTCGCATTCCTCTCTGCTCGCCGCCTCTCTGCTCGGAAAGGGGCTTACCTTAGGTGACTAATATTTCTAAAGCTTGAAACATGGCGGGGATTGCACTGAGCCTCTTCCAGTGAGCTTTAAGGAGAAACACTGATTCCCGCCGCGACCAACGTTCCACCCAGTGCAAGTATAATGGCGTCGTTCCCTCAACACTGCACACTCTAAGGTGTTGCCGGAGTTATTGCTTCCCCTCGGGGCTGAGGTGCACCATTACTCCACAATCATTACTAGCGCCAGGCAAGCATTGTAGTGACGGCGACATCATTAGCCATTGAGCTGCGTCTTGCTGTCTTCCAGTGATCAACTCGACCACACACCCACATCGACCTGTCCACAACACTAACCTTTACGTGCACACTGCCTCACACTACAGTCTGCTCGTACCATTTTGCACCAATACATGGAGTTCCTACGAGTATCCTGCACACCACGTTTTGTAGAGCTACTAGTTACTGTTTCTTTTTGACTCGTTACCACTAACCAAACATTGTCAGGACCATCGGGAGGCCTCTCCTGTGTGAACAAAAACTCAAGCTGTGGCAGGAAAGGTTAATATCCCATTAGGGTTTGTAATGCATATATTATGACTTTTTTTGAAAACACAATATACTTAAAATATTAGAGTAGCCTGTTTTGGTACAAGTGCATGAAGCTCGTGTGACGGACGTGGGTGTGCATGAAAGTGGACGAGTAGTGCTTCAGTGTGTGCTGGGTGCACGAGGGCGACACTACAGGTTAAAAACTGGAGTGTTTGGAGAGGCAGGCGTGGATGCAGCGGCGTGGATGCAGCGGCGTGGGTGTGAGCAGGGCGGCGTGGGGAACATTGTACCAAGTGTTGGATGCACCTGTCGGGCGGACGGCATCTGTTTGTGGTGCAGTGGTGCCGGGCAGACCAGTGCTGCTCAAACACTGGACCACACCCACACCTCACGCACCACGCACCACGCACCACGCACCACGCACCACGCACCACGCACACACCAGTCACGGCGCGTTACTCACACCTCCATTAACGGGGTCATGGAAATTCTTATAATATATACTATTAACACACACACACACACACACACACACACCCACACACACACACACACACACACACACACACACACACACACACACACACACATCCCCAACAGCCTTCATCTCGGTCTTAGACAGGATGGTAGAAAGGAGTGAGCAGGATCCGCACGCTCGCCGAGCATACACAGGAGTTATAATGAAGGATAAGTAACACAGAAAGAATCCTCACTATAAAACCAACCACTACGCGTTTCATTGATGATGATGATGATGATGATGATGATGATGATGATGATATTGATGTTGATAACTATTTTTTGCAACTTCCCCTGCACGAAAGACAAAATATTATAAAAAAAGTAAAAAAAAAAAATGAATGAAACAATAATAAAATAATCAGCCCCTTCCAACAGAGCCTCGCTGGGAATTGAATTCCCAGTCATTCATCTCACCATTACATAGGAGTCGCTTCTATAGACTTCATTCCCGTTCCCGTTCCCATTCCCATTCCAGTTTAACTCACAACAAGCCCTTCACCCTCTACAATGTTATATTCTGTATTTCAACGCTTCTTCAACACAGTCTCTCTCTCTCTCTCTCTCTCTCTCTCTCTCTCTCTCTCTCTCTCTCTCTCTCTCTCTCTCTCTCTCTCTCTCTCTCTCTCTCTCTCTCTGCATCCTCTGAACACTCCCTTGCCTCTCTTCCCTTTGCTTTCACCCATGTGTACACTTTACCCTTGTTTCACCTTTCAACTCGCCCTTCCAATCCTCTCTCCTCACGTCCTGACTCCCTGAAGCTCTCTCAGCCTCTCGAACTTCCAGTCTGTCTCCTTGAGTCTGTCTTCCTTGCCTCGTTAACTGGCGTGGCGGGAACATGTTACCCTGACAACTTTGTAAACTAATACTCGGAATTTGGATGATTTATCTCTGGTATTACACAACTTTCCTCACGTCCACACCTGCAGGCTTCACAATCCCAACATTCCCGCCCCTTACCTCCCCCACACACACCTGTACTTCCCTCACCCTCACGCACACCTCCAATACACCCTCAGCCGCCCCCGATGCATACAAACGCGCACATCCCTCCCTCTCTCACGCAGGCAACAAACCTTCCGTAATAACAGCTGTCACGCCTCCCTCGTCAGCCGCATCTCCTCGCCCCTCACCTCCATTACCACAACGGAAAACAACGCCCCACCTCGTTCCCACAGCGACCAGGTTCTCTCGGAGGAGGGAAGAAAGCAATCCACACGAACCACTAAGGGAGGCAACACGCTCAACACTTTTCTTTATAGTGTTGCACGTTGGTACACTCCCATTAAAAAAAAAAAAAAAGAAAGAGCTCGGGTCGGCTGGCCAGAAACCGAGAGAGGTATACATTTCATACTTTCTTTAGCATTGAGTGTGTTTGTACATTCCCGTTAAAGGTACATTGTATCCCGTAGGCCAACCCGGTAAAGAGGAACGTTGAATAGTTTGTGGTGTCCTTTAAGCACGGTCGATGCGCCTTAGGAAGGTCTCGCGAGGCTGTGGATAGTAAAGGCAAATATATGTACAAAGCCCATCACATCCCCTCAGCGTGGTGAAGAAAGAGCCTGCAAGGAGGGGAAGGGGAAAGAGGGTGAGAAGAGAAAAGGAGGTTGTTAAAGGGGAAAGGTAGCGGGGAGGGTATGAGGGAGGTAAGGAGGGAGAGATAAACATAGGAATTACTCAGGAAGGTTGATAAGACTGAAATGAGAGAGAGAGAGAGAGAGAGAGAGAGAGAGAGAGAGAGAGAGAGAGAGAGAGAGAGAGAGAGAGAGAGAGAGAGAGAGAGAGAGAGAGAGAGAGAGAGAGAGAGAGAGAGAGAGAGAGAGAGAGAGAGAGAGAGAGAGAGAGAGAGAGAGAGAGGAGAGAGAGAGAGAGAGAGAGAGAGAGAGAGAGAGAGAGAGAGAGAGAGAGAGAGAGAGAGAGAGAGAGAGAGAGAGAGAGAGAGAGAGAGAGAGAGAGAGGAGAGAGGAGAGAGAGAGAGAGAGAGAGAGAGAGAGAGAGAGAGAGAGAGGAGAGAGAGAGAGAGAGAGAGAGAGAGAGAGAGAGAGAGAGAGAGAGAGAGAGAGAGAGAGAGAGGAACAAATTGGGAAAAGAAAACATGTTACTCACACAGGAAGGCGAATGGAATAGAACAAGAAGAGGGCAAGATGAAGGAAGGACTGAGGAGGGAGTGAGTGAGGGGAAGGAGGGTAAGGAGGGGAAGGCAAGCGTGGTGTGGCGGTACTTACCCATGAAGGCGGATGGGATGGAAGTGAGGAAGAGTTTCTGGCTTCGGATGGGCACCCCTGTTTCCGGGTCCTGCATCTCCCTCACCAAGGCCTCCATCTGACGGGGAGAGGATGGGGGAAGCGGGAATTAGTATGCTGGCAACACACACACACACACACACACACACACACACACACACACACACACACACACACACACACACACACACACGTTCTGACTATTATTAATGTGATCGTGCATCAAACAAATAATCTGCAGGATGATTAATATATCAGTACAACATATCGACATTTGCAATCCAAGCCTTCACAGCCCACCCGTCCTTCCCTTCCTTCCTGTCATGGCCCAGCCCGATTTGTTTATGGAGGCGGGAGTGGGCTGGTCCGCCCCAAACTCCCTCCAGTGTTTGTTCAGCGCTCGGGGCTTTAATAACTTTCCTTAAAGACCATTGTAAGGCTGCCAGGCAACAGAACGCCGTCACGCCCAACCAACACAACGCGCACCTCATAACGGGTGAAAATGTTGACGTTAAATATACAACATGAACATTAGAATCAAAGTTAACACACGCTTGATAGCAATTAGGAAAAAAAAAATACATAACGAATGTTGAAATGAAACAGTTCCTCTATGATATAACAAGAGATCAAATAAAATAGTTGATATCAGTTAATATAATTCAAAATAAAACGATGTGACCAGCAGCTGCCTGGCCACAAACAAACTCGCCGGTGTCACGGCTACAAAATAATATCATTATAGTAAGTAACGATAACGTGTCACACACTTTTGTCACGAAGCACAAAATACAATGAACTGAAATATTACAACATTCAAAGTTTATTAAGCCTTCGTCAGTGATGGACTTCTTTTTCGTTATATCAATGCCTTGGGAAACAAAACCTTATTAGTAAAGATGCACATCACCGCCACACGCACAACACATTCAGGTACAGTGTTGTGTTATGGTGCAGTGTTGTGTTATGGTGCAGTGTTGTGTTCGTCAATGTATAATGACACCATCAGCCGCGTGTGGCATGACAACGAAACGCCTCTCTTCCACCCCCCCCCCACACACACACTGATTAGCTGAACAGTGCAGCGTCACACGTGCCCATTACCTGCTGTCAACCACACTATTACCTCCTCACCGACCCTGACGGAGACGCGATATTTTTCAGGCAACATTCTCTCGTGGTGACATGAACACACACACACACACACACACACACACACACACACACACACACACACACACACACACACCGGCACCTACACAGTCTGAGCCCTTCTTCGTTCCCTTTGACAGGACTTTTGTTCCGTTCGCCGCTACACCGTGAGTCCGTCGCTGCTTGGTCCAGCGGCTCGCCTTCACGCCGCTTCCAGTGCCCATCACGACACACACACAGGGACGGAGACACACCACGCTCACTCACTCTCGTTATATCACTTCCGAACATAACCCGTCATTGCCTCCACTAGCCTTCTAAGGGCTTCCAGTGACGCTGACTCAGATTTTCCTTCTTATCTGCCCCGGACGTACATGTTTTTTTTTATTTATCTATTTATTTTCTTATCCCATTGACGCAAAAACTGAACACGTGATCTCAGTTTTCGATCGCGTTTTCTTTTTTTCGCAGCGTTACAACGAAGACTTAAATCACATATCTTCACCATCCTACGCGGTGCTCTTTCGCTTGTGTCGAGGAGAATATTGGATCAAGGGTCACCAAGCCGCGGGTCAACGTCCCCTTTCAAGAACAGCCTCGCGTACCGCTTCCTAGCTCCCTCGGGGGACATAAACCAGTTTATGCTCTTCAGTGAATCGTAACGTAAAACGAAGCAGAAATGATCCTCTTCGATGAGCCATTAAAGGCGATGTGAGACTGAGTTCGCCTTAACTATGGTATTAAAAGAAAGTCTGCCAAGTATTTTCCCATTGCATGCCATGGGAAGGAGCCTTCGCCTTTACTAACTGAAATCTCTCATTT
>JAPQNM010000042.1:3669787-3677287 GCA_029783475.1 Metacarcinus magister | reverse complement strand
CCGAATGGCAATCAATACGATATTACATACACTAAATTAAGAGTAAAAATATATATCATCATAACTGTAGAGAAGGTTTCATATTCCACAAATTCGATCATAAACTACACCCACAATAATTTTCAGTAAACCTTTTAGGATTACTGACTCAAGCCTTTCATAAATACTTTACCGATAAATAATAATGCATTACGGTTATGATGAGCCTCAGGTCTGAAGGCAGCCAACTATAACTATTGTGTCCTATAAAGTCACCTTTGTAAACCAGCCTCATTTTTACCTCCTCTTGCCACTCACCTGAACCTTTGCCCTTAACCTCTACGTAACGCGGGTCTCAACTTCTCTCTCAACTTCGCTCCTAAACAACAACCTTGAGCTTTATCGTCCCTTAAGCTCTCTGTCAACTTTGTTCCTCAACCTCAGCCACAGGTTTTCGTGTTGGTGAAGGAGTTCCTAAGTATTGTTACGTAAAGGAGCCAATGTTCTGACGTCACAAGCCCTTGACCATACACGTGAGAAAGGCAGGTAAGGTGGAGGATGGCTGGGGCGTGATGGGTGAGGCAGACAGGTAGTGGGTGCGTGTACAGGTGATGTGGTGGGTGTACAGGTGATGTGGTGGCTGTACAGGTGATGTGGTGGGTGTACAGGTGATGTGGTGGCTGTACAGGTGATGTGGTGGGTGTACAGGTGATGTGGTGGGTGTACAGGTGATGTGGTGTGTGTGTGTGTGTGTGTGTGTGTGTGTGTGTGTGTGTGTGTGTGTGTGTGTGTGTGTGTGTGTGTGTGTGTGTGTGTGTGTGTGTGTGAGGGCGACAATGGTAGTGGTAGACAGTAAACAATGCACCATATAAACAATATAGACAGAGAAAGATAAATGCATATATACATAGCTAGATAGATAGACAGACAGACAGACAGATGCTCAGATCAAAGAAGGGTTGAGGACAGGTGCGATGGGCAGGTGAAGGCTGAGACTGAACAAAGGGAGAGTCATGGTGTGTGTGTGTGAGGCAGGTGGAAACAGGTGGGAACAGGTGGGCAGGGCGACGAGACAACACTAGATGCTGGTAAGGAAAAGCAGGAGTTTGTTCAGGTGCTGCATCAAGTTAGAAGCAGAAAAACGAAATGGCATGTTTGTTTGTCACGAGGGAAGATTTTATAAGCACCAGGAAAAAGAAACATTAACACTGCAATCCTATTTTTTGTCTTCCTCTAAGCGGGCAAATGTTGGATGAAATGAAAGGGAATAAAAGTGCATATGAAGCTTTATTCTAAGCCAACCTGTTTGTTAAGTCTAGTTTTGATTTGTATGTATTGTTTGTTCTTTGATGTGTGTTTGTGTGTGTTGTGTGTGTGTGTGTGTGTGTGTGTGTGTGTGTGTGTGTGTGTGTGTGTGTGTGTGTGTGTGTGTGTGTGTGTGTGTGTGTACGAAAGATTTGTATAACACTACATACATTTCCCTCAATAACTATATATACACACACATACACACACACACACACACACACACACACACACTACACACACACACACACACACACACTCTCTCTCTCTCTCTCTCTCTCTCTCTCTCTCTCTCTCTCTCTCTCTCTCTCTCTCTCTCTCTCTCTCTCTCTCTCTCTCTCTCTTTCGGCGTAATACAGGTGCCAAAACCAAGTCCGCTGTTCTTCCTTCCCACACATGGTCATTTGACATTATCTTTCGACGGTAAATGACTGACAGAAATTCACCAACATTTACGTGGTTGACCTTTTATTGGACAGAAACAACCTTAACACCAAGTTGTGCTTCGGAACTGTTGATGCACAAAGGTTGAGCATATACTAGTGTACTGAATGAAACACTTTTATTCAGCCTGGTCATGTATGTACGGATCGACAGATATTACTACATAGACGACGTGAATATGTAACTATCTGCTTGTGTCGTGTGTAATGTCTTGTGCAGGTAATTACGTCAAAACTTGTTAATGTGAAAAGAATTAAGTCAAGAAAATGCTCCCCAAAATGTTTATAATGCAGATAAATTATGGAAAAAAAACATAAAAGAAACTGAACAAGTGTGTGAAATCACCAAGGAGAGACAAAGGAAGTTCAGATTGTAATGACAAAGGAAATGGAATGTTAATCGCTCTTAATAAGGAGAAAGTAAAAGAAGTCGTTTTCTTAATCCTTCTCATTTTACTAATCCACCCACGAATCTCGACTCTTTACTGCAATCTTACAAAACATTCTATCTTCTATTGATCTATTGTGAACAGCTGAAAATTGCAAACTAGATTTTTCCTCCGCCATGCCGTCTCAAAGTACAACATTATCACGTCCGTTTGTGTCATGTTTCTAGTGAAGCTCCAGACATTTTTTTCTTACTTCCTACTCAGGTGAACTCTAATAAAAGTATATGTATATGTTCTGTCTTCAAGTCCCTCACCATCACACACCCGCCAGCATACACCACCCCACACCCCAACCCTCACACACCCGCCAGCAAACACCACCACACACCCCAACCCCCACACACCCACCCGCCAGCAAACACCACCACACAACCCAACCCCCCACACACCCACCCGCCAACAAACACCACCACACACCCCAACCCCCACACACCCACCCGCCAGCACACACCACCACACACCCCAGCCCTCACCACCACACACCCCAACCCTTACCACCACACACCCCAACCCTCATCACTACACACCCCAACCCTCCCCACCACACACCCCAGCCCTCACCACCACACACCCCAACCCTTACCACCACACACCCCAACCCTCATCACTACACACCCCAACCCTCACCACCACACATCACGTCCCATACATACAGGTGCTGATTCCCACACCCGGTTACTTGAAGCCTCCTTAGCATTCCACCAAGGGAGTGTTAAATGATGTTTTTTTTTTTCTCTCTCTCTCTCTCTCTCTCTCTCTCTCTCTCTCTCTCTCTCTCTCTCTCTCTCTCTCTCTCTCTCTCTCTCTCATGGTTAGTATAATAGCTCCACGTAAGAGTTATGGTCACATATTGTTTTCCTGTGATCTCAGATGGCGTCGGAGGTGAATTTAAAGCACATTATTACCTGTGTCATAAAATATTACATCAGTAACATCTGTTTAGAAGGTACTATATACACGTGTTGAAACTTATATGAAAGACAGACATACATAGCTACATACATACGCACACATATACACACATATATACAGACGGACAGATGGACAGGCATTTAAACACTCACTAACCTAAGATACACTGCCGAATAAAACTTTAAGGAGAATTAACTAAAATCAAACTAGAACAATCACCACCACCATGACCACCACCACCATGACCACCACCACCATGACCACCACCACCACCACCACCATGACCACCACCACCATGACCACCACCACCATGACCACCACCACCACCACCACCATGACCACCACCACCATGACCACCACCACCATGACCACCACCACCACCACCACCATGACCACCACCACCATGACCACCACCACCATGACCACCACCACCACCACCACCATGACCACCACCACCACCACCATCACCACCACCACCACCACCACCACCACCACCACCACCATCATCTGTGTAATGGCGTCGTCAGGAGGGCTGTGTGGCTGGCGTCCTTCCCCGCCTATCAACAACCTAAAAGTTGTGGGAGATAGAGAGAAACACCCATTGGCCTGTCACTAAGCCCTGTTCTGCTGCCCCGGGATGGAGGAGGAGGAGGAGGAGGAGGAGGAGGAGGAGGAGGAGGAGGAGGAGGAGGAGGAGGAAGAGGAGGAGAAGGAGGAGGAGGAGGTAGTGTTTTCTTGTTTTCTTTCCATTTGGAGGGTTTAAGAGGAGCGTCCTACATGCCTCGCCGAACCTCCATCCTCCGAGTCACTTAGTCGAGTCCCTTCTCCTCAAAAATATAAAATATAATACAAAAGTAAAAGGAATAAAAATGTAAAAAAACAACAACGAAAAATGGTCACGAAACTTGAACGTCAAGATAATTTGGAAAAAAAGGCAAACGAATGAAATGGTTTAAAATGTGTTGGACAAGACAGTTAGTAAAAAGAAAATGGTTAACCTTCCAGATAACTATCCCCTCTTCTTCAATGACACTCAACTTCCCCTCTCCACCACATTAAACACACTCGGTCTATCCTTTGTTAAAAATCTAAACTGGCAATTTCATATCTCTACTCTTGCTAAATCAGCTTCCAAGAAGTTAGGTGTCCTATGGCGTCTGCGTCCATTTTTCTCTCCCTCTCAGCTGCTTGCTCTGTACAGGGGCCTTATCCGCCCATGTATGGAGTATGGCTCACATGTCTGGGGGGGCTCAACTCACACAGCTCTTTTAAACAGGGTGGAGTCTAAAGCTTTTCGTCTCATCAACTCTCCTCCTCTAACTGACTTTCTTGATTCTTTAAGTCACCGCCGCAATGTTGCATCTTTATCTATCTTTTACCGCTATTTTCATGCTGACTGCTCTTCTGAACTTGCTAACTGCATGCCTCCCCCCCTCCCGCGGCCTCGCTGCACAAGACTTTCTACTTCTTCTCATCCTTATTCTGTCCATCTTCCTAATGCAAGAGTTAACCAGTATCTTCACTCTTTCATCCCTTACACTGGTAAACTCTGGAATTCTCTTCCTTTGTCTGTTTTTCCACCTGCCTATGACTTGAACTCTTTCAAGAGAGGAGTGTCAAGACACCTCTAATGTTAACTGGATCTCCACCCCTTGCTTCTATTCTCCTACTGTCCTCTTTACAGGGTCTGGCGACAAGCGGGATTTTTTTTTTTACTTATTTGTTTTCCCTTAGCCATTGCCCTTTTAATGTAAAAAACAAAACAAAAAAAAAACATAACGCGTTAGATTCACAAGTGACGTCATTACTACATCTATACACTCAGATGATTACTTACGCTGGAACAAAAACAAAAGATGAGATTTAAATATACAAAGACCTAAAAGAAACTGTCAATTATCAGTAATTAGTTTATCCTTTACCTTAAACAAAACCAGTTGACAGTTGTGGTGAGAGTGAGAGGAAGGAACAAGACGATAGGATTAATAAAATATGGAAATTACTAAAAATACAACTGACCTCTCAGAGATAACTCGATCCACTGTAACTCAACACACTCGGCTCAACATAACAAACAGATTGAGAAAACAGCTGCGTTTTATCTCCTTCCCTTCACATCCACTGCTGCTCTTTATTCTTTCTCTCCTCCTCCTCCTCCTCCTCCTCCTCCTCCTCCTCCTCCTCCTCCTCCTCCTCCTCTTCTTCTTCCTCTTCCTCCTCCTCCTCCTCCTCTATGTTATGCTATGGCGTGGCAATGAAGGGCCAAAGGGAGCCTCACCCCACCGTCTAGTCTCCCGGGGCAAGATATTGACGCCGCTGCCTTCCCTTTAGGTGAGGACAGGCTTTAGAGAGGAGCAGACCAACGCCTCCACTCATCCACCTCTCCCTCCTTCCTGCCTCCTTCTCCTTAGCCTTCAATACTCTTACCATCCCCGTCCCTCCATCCCTCCACTCCTCTACGCCTTTCTCTCTATCTCCTCCTTCCACCATACGCTACCTTACCCACTTAGCTACGTACAAAGACAACCCCCCCCCCTACACACACACACACACACCTACACACACACACACACACACACACACACACACACACACACGTCCTCCCAACTATGAACCACTATCTACTACTTCACTTACTATCATATATTTCTCGTACGTGACCGAAGAGGAGCAATGCTATTCGTTGTTATTTTTTGTCTCCTTCTTATACATGTTGCGTCATTGTTAAAAGGCAAGTGTAAGGGAAGGATGAAGGAATGTAAGGAAATAAATCAGACAAGAAAGACGTCGAGGGGAGACTAAGAATAGTTGAAGAGGAAGATTAAGAAGAATTACAACTTTAATCTAAAGTTACGTTGAGAGAGAGAGAGAGAGAGAGAGAGAGAGAGAGAGAGAGAGAGAGAGAGAGAGAGAGAGAGAGAGAGAGAGAGAGAGAGAGAGAGAGAGAGAGAGAGAGAGAGAGAGAGAGAGAGAGAGAGAGAGAGAGAGAGAGAGAGAGAGAGAGAGACGAGGAGGACAGCCTAATGTGTCCATGTATAGTAAGCTTTGTCCTTTCTGTTTCTAAAGTTTGGCTCTCATTACGAGGGGAAAAGAGAGGGAAGGACACACAAGGCTGGCGTTTCCTCTATACACGCGTTGTATTAATGAGCCGCCTTGGCCTCGCTGGCTGCAAGCTACAAAGGATTGTATTAATTTTTACATGTAAGAACACAGGCAAGTAGGTAGAGAGACGGACAGACCAGTGGATAGGTAGATAGTCAGCCAGCCAGCCAGCCAGCCAGCCAGCCAGCCAGCCAGCCAGCCAGCCAGACAAACAGATAGACTGACTGACAAGTAGATAGACAGAAAGAATGATGAATAGAGATAGATAGATCAATAAATAGATAGATATAGACAGATATAATATAAGGTGGTAAATATATATCTAGCCTTTTATAAGGACAAATTTACGGCCTGACATGATCATAAAGATAAATAAGTAGAAGGAACAGACAAATATACAGATCGATTAAGAGAGTGACAGACAGACAGACAGACAGACAGACAGACATACAAACAGACAGACAGACAGACAGACAGACAGCCAGACAGACAGAGCCAGAAACTGACGAATCAATTCCAGGATGAATAAATCTGGAGCGAAACACTGATGTCACACGAAGAGAATGAGAAAGAGAAGGAGACAGAAAGAAAGGGAGAAGGAAAAAAATAATAACTTTATTTTTTCTTCTTCTTCTTCTTCTTCTTCTTCTTCTTCTCCTCCTCCTCCTCCTCCTCCTCGAGGAGTTAACGGTCATTCACTACTACTCTTGATCTGTGACGGGGTGTGGATACCCTAAGGCTCTGATAGTAAGTGACCACCTTCGGGATTTAAGGTAGCAGGGGTCACTGCTACAGGGGTGAAACAGTGCACAGCGTCCTGCATAGGAAAGTGCACTACACACTGGATTGAACGGAGCTGGGGCCTGATTGACTGCTGTCTTCCTTAAAAGCGCCAGGCAAGGCCGCCACACTACCCCTAGTTATCTACACTGTGCTCACACCTACTCTCCACACACACCACATAACCATTAAAACAAACAGTCACACTTTTCACACTTTCCTCATAAATTCCATGTAGTTTTTCTATACTACATGTTATCACTTCTTTTCCTGCCAGCTTCGGCTGGGGGATGGGTGGGAGGGGAGGAGCCTTCCACTGTAGTTAGTGTAGAATAGTTATATCAAACAGCCTTCGTAGGCACCCTAGGGTCTGTTGCTGTTTGTATTCCCTTGTATTCCCTTGTATTCGTTCTTCTCTTCATCCAGCTGATGTTCCTGTTCCACACACTCTCCATCTGGCTTGTAATCACCTCTTCGTCCCTAAGAGATCCACCTCCAGCCACCATGACCTCCCTCTCCAGCACCCTCGT
>JAPQNM010000042.1:3662287-3664787 GCA_029783475.1 Metacarcinus magister | reverse complement strand
AGAGTCAGAGGAGCAGCTACAATGTTCGCCTCTCGGCCCAAACAATGAATTCAGTTGACGGAAGCGCATTTTATGAACTCGACTTGATTAAAACATCAATATTTTAGCGGAAAAACTTTCCACAGGAGGAAATTCTAAAGACATCTGTTTGCTTTCCCTGACCTGCTGGTGTTCATGTCATGTGCTGGAGCGAGGCTGGATCCCACCTCACGGAGACGCGCGCCGCCCCAGGCTGGAAGGTTATGATTCCTTCATGATCTCAGCCTCACCGAAACACTTCTAGCACGGAGGCGCGACTCGCATGACAAAGGACACGCTCCTTCTACAGCATTGTGTCGCTCTCAGTAGCAGGATCAGCAGCGGCCTGTGACACTCGAGACCATGTCCTGAGGACGAGTGTCAACACAAGGCGGAGGCAGAGGCGTCAAGGTAAATAAAGACCATCAAGAGGCAACACCGGGACACTGTTTTGATAGTGACCCAACGACAACCTCACACACTGTCCACCAACACCACAATAACCACAGCCTCACACACTGTCCACCAACACCACAATAACCACAGCCTCACACACTGTCCACCAACACCACAATAACCACAGCCTCACACACTGTCCACCACAACAACCACAGTCCCACACACTGTCCACCAACACCACAACAACCACAGCCCCACACACTGTCCACCACAACAACCACAGTCCCACACACTGTCCACCAACACCACAACAACCACAGCCCCACACACTGTCCACCACAACAACCACAGCCCCACACACTGTCCACCAACACCACAACAACCACAGCCCCACACACTGTCCACCACAACAACCACAGCCCCACACACTGTCCACCAACACCACAACAACCACAGCCCCACACACTGTCCACCACAACAACCACAGCCCCACACACTGTCCACCAACACCACAACAACCACAGCCCCACACACTGTCCACCACAACAACCACAGCCCCACACACTGTCCACCACAACAACCACAGCCCCACACACTGTCCACCAACACCACTATAATAGCACCGAACCTCCTGCTACAACTTTCATCTTGTGAACCAAAGCAGAACGTATCTACTTGACAAGAGAAAAAAGTAGATGCATGATATTTCTCTCCACAGAAGAAAACAGTCGACCAAGAGTTGAAGTGAATGTCGTCTCACACACGAGCACTGCTGCCACACCGGCGCATGTCACCTGCATTCACACCCTCACTGGTGCCACGGTAGCTTAGTGAAGTATTCCTTGCCACGTAAGAAGTCAAGAACACGCTGGTGTTATCCTGAAGCCTGGAGAGGACACTTATGAGGTGATCTTCAAGGTAATGTAGATGATTCCACTCTCAGTAAACACTGGAGCACCGTCACGAGCCTCTGACACTCACTTGGACTCATCAATTGCTCCGTTTAAGAAAGGGACACCGATATGCTTGTTTGTTTTGAATGAAATAAGTAAATAATGCAGTGTACAAACCATGCAGCAACAGTTTGTGTTTGTGATGCGCAGGACTGTGTAAAAACACTTTCTTCTACGTTGAATTTGATACAAGTGAATCACCGCAAAGTCACCATTCAAGGAACATACAGCTTATCTTCCGACCTTCACTGCTGTTTTAATGGGTCCACACAGTGTTTCCCTGAAGGAGTTTGTGCACATACCAAAGGCGTCTCCACCGGGGAGAGGCGAGGTGTGTGTATGTGTGTGTGTGTGTGTGTGTGTGTGTGTGTGTGTGTGTGTGTGTGTGTGTGTGTGTGTGTGTGTGTGTGTGTGTGTCTTACCTTGGCGAAGACGAGGGGTTTTGGCGCTGCGCTGGCTTGCTGGGGGGCATGGCGGGCTTCCATTGCGAGGGCGGGGCGGTGGAGGAAGAGGAGGAGGCAGCCGGACGCGCCAACTGTCTACCTTCGCCATCTAGGTTCTTCCCTCCCTCACCCCGCACTCACCACCACCTCCACGACTGAAACACACAAAAAAACACCCGTTAGTAAGTTGTATTGCACCACCGTCAAGAACACAACACAGAAACACAAACACACGAGGAGCAAAAATATATCTGTTTTAATCCCTGGAACACTACTGAGATAAAAGAGCATCATTGTGTTAGACGAAGGCACTATTTCAACACTTTTGTACATAATATCAACGGGAACCAACATGGAAGAGGGAAAAGTCGGAGGGGAAACGATGCGTGGTGCGGCGCCTCAATGGTATTTTTTCAGGACTTTTGAGGCTGGCAGGGTATTAAGGCATTCTCGCGCAACACAGGGTTCTGACGTGGTCCAAGCTGCTGCAGTAACCTTCTCTGCACATTATTCTAGGTGTAATTACAGAACAACCCGGAAAAAAATGAGGAACCATGGATGGATAGATGGATGGATGGATGGATGGCCAAGAGTTTGCTGCGTGAATTTGTTCAGGTGTTCAACAAATACAAGTTAGCAAGGGTCGTTGGATATGCAAATGTCGTCCCTTCCTTCCGCTTCCTTACT
>JAPQNM010000042.1:3654787-3657287 GCA_029783475.1 Metacarcinus magister | reverse complement strand
CTTTCACCTCTGCCAAGCCTTTCACTGCCAGTCTGCCACGACAAATACTTGTATGAAGTGAAGAATGTTTCCTTTGTTTTGTTTTTCCTTCGTCAGCAAAACTTTCCCATACGGTTCAACGGCCCCGAGGCGAACAGAAACAAATCGATGGTTATACAATAGCGTCCAGAAGTGCCAACCACTTGTTCTTTTCAAGCTTCCTCACGTCATCCTTCTTCACTACTCATCCCTCCCTCCCTCCTTCCCTCCGTCACTCCATCTTTCATTTCTCCTTTAGTACTCCTCCCTCCCTCCTTCCTCTTTCCCTTCCCTCAATCAACCCTTTTCCTCTCCCTCACTCATCCATTCTTCCTTCCTTTTCACATTCCCCTCAACATTTTTCCCTCTATCGCTTCCCTTTTCCTCTCATTCATCCTCCCTCCTTCTCCTGTTTCTTCACTCTTCAGTCTTCCCATTGAACTTGCTGTCTTTTGAGGCCAGTCTACTTACAACCAGTCTTCAGTCAACCCTCGACCCAGAATCTTTACAGTCACCCCTTGAAGCCAGTGTTTACAGTCACACAATACCATCCTGCCTACAACCACGCCGCCGCCAGCCACGACCACAAATTTTTCCTTCCATTGCACGTCTCATATTCGTATTCAGGGAGCATCCACCTTCATCTAGCGAGTCAATAGAGAAATTAAACTCATATATCTGCTCACACCTCACTACACACACACACACACACACACACACACACACACACACACACACACACACACACACACACACACACACACACACACACACGCGCACGCACACACACACACACACACACACACACACACACACACACACACACACACACACACACACTACAGCACTCACCAGCCACACAATACAACACAAACCACCTCAACCCTCACACACCCCATCATTCCCACACAGACCACAGCCCCGGAGCACCAATAACCAATAGCAGCCTCTTGGACCTTCCCTCACTTGTTGTCTCTGTCAACTCGCACACACAATGGAGCAATCGGTGGTCAGTGTTCAAGAAAACAAAGGCTTATTAGACACAGGGGTTGGCTCACTACATCCAAGGAAACTCCATCCAGGTCTGAGAAATGGGACGCAGTGATTTGTGGTTGTGTGGTGACGGTGACGGTGGTGATGGTGATGATGGTGATGACAATGGTGGTGATGGTGACGATGGTGATGGTGATGATGGTGATGGTCACGTGACAATGGTGGTGATGGTCATAAGGAAGAGTATGATGTGGTGGAAAGGAAAGGATGAGGAACATTGTGATGGTGATAAAAAGATATATAGGTAATTTTAATGCAAAATGAAAATGTTACGTCAAAATATTTTTTCATTTTTAGTTTATTTTCTTTACTAAGAAACAAAACATTATAAAAACATTTTAGAAAAATTAGAAAACAATTATAATGATTTTAGAAACCATAGAAAACCTTAATTAACAAAGAAGTACAGAAAACTATTAATTAAGCTAATAATTTTGTATATTCGGTTATTTTTCATAGATTCTTATTTTTCCTTGTTAATTGATACCAAAATGTTTTTTATATTTATTTGAATTATTTTGAAGATAATAAATGCATTATCTCTCTTTTATCTTATATAATTTTAATGCAAAATGAAAATGTTACGTCAAAATTATTTCTTATTTTTAGTTTATTTTCCTTAATAAGAAACAAAATAATAAAAAAAACAAAAAAAAAACAAAACAGAAAACAGTTACAATAATTTTAGAAACCATAGATAACATTAATGAATAAGAAATCAAGAACAAATATTGAATAAGTAAACAATTTTGTATGCGTAATTTCGGTTATTTTACATACTCTTATTTTGTGTTTTGTTTATTGACACCAATATGTTTTTTTTTATATTTAAAAAAAATATTTTGGAGATAATAAATGCATTATCTCACTTTTATTTGATATACATATATATATATATATATATATATATATATATATATATATATATATATATATATATATATATATATATATATATATATATGAACAGGATACTAGCCGGATGAATAGAAAAAACAATAAAAATAAAATCAGAAAAAACATAACATAAATAAAAAAGAATAGCAACAGTGTTAAATAATCACTCCATGTAATAGAATACATTATAGTTTCAAGTAGAAAGCACTGACTCCTTACCACTTCAAACCACAGTGGTACTCAGCGGCAGAATTAGAAAGATTAATGAATACCTACAAGAATACCATCGTGGAGTGAGAAGCAAAATAATAACACAGTGAGTACACAGCAGGGCGGGGCGGCCCTTGGAAGGTGACGTGCTGAGGCGAGGGAGGCCTGACTTACGACCTTGGGGAAGACCAGTAGTAAAGGGGGGAGGGAGGGGAAGGAAAAACTAGATAATGATGGAGGAGGAGGAGGAGGAGGAGGAGGAGGAGGAGGATGGCTTACATACTAGTTACCATTCCAGTAATTAATTAAGTTCTCCAAGGTG
>JAPQNM010000042.1:3647287-3649787 GCA_029783475.1 Metacarcinus magister | reverse complement strand
AAGAGAGAGAGACAGGAGAGAGAGAGACAGAAGAGAGAGACAGGAGAGAGAGAGAGAGAGAGAGAGAGAGAGAGAGAGAGAGAGAGAGAGAGAGAGAGAGAGAGAGAGAGAGAGAGAGAGAGAGAGAGAGAGAGAGAGAGAGAGAGAGAGAGAGAGAGAGAGAGAGAGAGAGAGAGAGACAGGAGAGAGAGACAGGAGAGAGAGACAGGAGAGAGAGACAGAGAGAGAGAGAGAGAGAGAGAGAGAGAGAGAGAGAGAGAGAGAGAGAGAGAGAGAGAGAGAGAGAGAGAGAGAGAGAGAGAGAGGAGAGAGAGAGAGAGAGAGAGAGAGAGAGAGGAGAGAGAGAGAGAGAGAGAGAGAGAGAGAGAGAGAGAGAGAGAGAGAGAGAGAGAGAGAGAGAGAGAGAGAGAGAGAGAGAGAGAGAGAGAAGAGAGAGAGAGAGAGAGAGAGAGAGAGAGAGAGAGAGAGAGAGAGAGAGAGAGAGAGAGAGAGAGAGAGAGACAGAGAGAGAGAGAGAGAGAGAGAGACAGGAGAGACGAGGAGAGAGAGACAGGAGAGAGAGAGAGAGAGACAGGAGAGACAGGAGAGAGAGACAGGAGAGAGAGAGAGAGAGAGAGAGAGAGAGAGAGAGAGAGAGAGAGAGAGAGAGAGAGAGAGAGAGAGAGAGAGAGAGAGAGAGAGAGAGAGAGAGAGAGAGAGAGAGAGAGAGAGAAAAGTGTTTAATTCTACAAAAGGAAAGCAAAATTAAGAAACAGAAGTAAGGAATATGTGGTTTGTCTTCCTTCACATTTTTTTCATACCTCCTCCTCCTCCTACTCTTCCTCCTCCTCTTCCTCCTCCTTAAATTTCAGTTAACTGGTTATACAATCTTTAGCTGTGAAAGAGAGAACAGTATTGGCGGTGGTGTAATCCTATATATTCACAGCTCGCTCCATCCGATCTCCATTAAAACAGAACCCATCAACGGTGTGGACACAGTTTTTAAGGAATTAAAGAGTAACTCAAGTAGAAAAATACTCGGATTGATTTACAGACCACTGGGGCGCACCGCTGAAATTGACCGTTTACTATTCGAATCAATCTCCGAAACAATTAGTCAATGCGAGACAATTATTATGGGTGATTTTAATTTGCCAGTAACGAGATGGGGAAATCCGTTACGATCTCATACAAGACACGACCTGTACACGAACTTATTAGAGAGCGAATTACATCAACACGTTCACGAACCGACGCGAGACTTAAATACCCTTGATCTCATTCTTTCAACAAGTAAAGATTTAGTCAGCAACGTAAATGTCGGCTCAGTTTTTCAGTTCTAGTGACCATCGGATAATCACGTTCAATTTGAAAATTAAGGAAATAAAAGTAAAAGACAGTAAGGAGAAGGTACCAAATTAACAAAGGGTGAATTTCATCAGAATGCGAACAATTCTAGAAGACACTGACTGGAGTGAACTGTTGTCAGAGTCAGATATTGATAAGTCATGGGAGGCCTTTACCACAAAACTGAATGAAGTTATAAGCGTATGTGTACCGTATCGATACAGACGTTCAGCAAGGAAGAACAAACCAAAATGGTGGAATGAAGAGATAAAAAACAGCCTCTCTCTCAAAAAACACGCGTACAATAAGTACATATTAACTAAAAGCCAAGATGACAAAGTAGAGTTTGACAGAATTCGTCGCGATACTAAGAGATTGATAAAGCGTAGCAAGAAAAACCTTGAAGAATATATAGCGGAATCATGTAAATCTAATCCTAAAGAATTTTATAGTTTTGTTAAGAGTAAAAAAGCCCTTACCTGCAATATCGGTCCACTTACTAAAGGACATGGAAATCACACAAATGACGAAAACGAAATGGCTACAATCCTTAATAACTTTTTTGCATCCGTATTTACAGAAGAGGATTGTTCATCGTTTCAGCCACTTGAGATTAGAGGGACCGTAAACTTCTTAAATGATATACTCATCGTAGAAAATGACGTTTTGCAAAAAATCGATAAGATGAAAACAAACAAAACCCCTGGACCAGATAAAATTTCCCCGAGAATCTTGAAAGAGGTCAAGCACCAGATCAGTAAACCGCTTACAATCTTATTCAATAAATCCTTAAGAGATGGTAAAGTTCCATCAGATTGGAAACGTGCAAATGTAACACCAATCTTCAAAAAGGGGGACAAGTCACAACCCGGAAATTATAGGCCAATCAGTCTGACATCAGTTGTATGTAAATTAATGGAGACAATCATTCGTGACAATGTGGTGAAATTCCTTGAAGACAACGATATAATAAAACCCTCACAGCATGGTTTTCGTAATAAACGTTCATGTTTAACTAACTTATTAGACTTCTTCCACAATGTTTTTGACGCGTACGATGAAAGCAGAGCAGTAGATGTCATATATCTGGATTTTCAAAAGGCCTTTGATAAAGTACCTCATCAACGATTGCTTAATAAACTAATGACTCACGGTATCTCTGGTAGCATTTACA
>JAPQNM010000042.1:3639787-3642287 GCA_029783475.1 Metacarcinus magister | reverse complement strand
AGGATGAGGAAAGACTGGAGAGGTGAGAGAAGGGAATGAAAGGAAGTAGGGAAGAGAGAGAAGGGTGAAGGAATAGTGCGGTGACAGAGAAAGGGGAGTAAGGAATGAAGGGAACACTACAGGTTTATTGGTACGACTGAAGAGAAAAGTTGAAGGAGGGACAGACACAGACAGACAGAAAGACAGACAGACAGACAGACAGAGACAGACAGACAGACAGACAGACAGACAGACAGACAGACAGACAGACAGAAAGACAGACAGACCTCTCAGACCCTAGCACTCAATATCCGAATACTTCACATAGGCTTCCCTTCATCATCAACGTATGCTATATATCCTCCCCTCTTCTCCTCTTTTGTCTCCTTCTCTTCATCTTTTTTTTTCTATCCATTGATTCTTTCCCAATCTCTGTCCAATTTACATTCTGATTATGACTTCGCATATCTCTCTCTCTCTCTCTCTCTCTCTCTCTCTCTCTCTCTCTCTCTCTCTCTCTCTCTCTCTCTCTCTCTCTCTCTCTCTCTCTCTCTCTCTACGATTTATTACTGAGGGGAACACAACACCTCCAGCTGGAAATATATGAAGGAATACGCAGAGGACTTCACATTCCTTCCAGCGTATTATTATACAAGGAGGAGGAGGAGGAGGAGGAGGAGGAGGAGGAGGAGGAGGAGGAGGAGGAGGAGGAGGAGGAGGAGGAAGAAAAAGAAGAATAAGAAGTATTAGAAAAAGATAAAGATGAAAATGTAGAAAAAGAAGAAGAAGAAGTATAAGAAAAAGATAAAGATGAAGATGAAGAAGAAAAAGAAAAAGAAAAAAGAAAAAGAAAAAGAAGAAGAAGAAGAAGATAAAGATAAAGATGAGATGAAGAAGAAAAAAGATGAAGAAGAAGAAGTAGAAGAAGAATTCACTCTATAAAAAAAACCTCACAATTCACTTTACTATATAGAGTATGTGAAGATTAAAGTGAAATTATTTGAAGCAATGTAAATATTAGACATTTAATTAAGTAATAATATGTCTTTTCACGCAGTTTCAAAGGATAAGTAAATGACATTATTTAATTTAGTTTAACGTTATGAAGGTAGGTTGATGGAGGATTTAAATTTTTTTTTTTTTTACTTCACTATAATATGACTGACACTTTTCATTAGAGGCTCTTTGTGGTGTGTTGAATTAGTCACTCCTTTTATAAACCGGAATAAGAATACGAAGAAGAGAAGAAGAGAAAACAGAAGCAGAAACACATGACGAAGACGAGGAATAACACGATAATAGATAATAAACAAAGAAAAAATGTTAAGAAAGGAGGCAACACGAAAAAAAAAAAAAAAAAATAACAATGATAATAATAATGGCAATAACAAAGAAAAAAAAAAAACTACGTAGAATGAAAAGATGATGAGGAGGATGAGAAAAATTAAAGAAAAGAAAACAACAACAACAACAACAACAACAACAAAGAAAAAAATGGGGAAGTGGAAAAACAAATTAACAATACAAACAAAAGCCACACGTCTCCTTGGACCATTAAACAAATGACTTCCGCGGCAGTCGACGGAAAGCTTCATTTTCCTTTCATTAAGAGTGACACGTTGGGGCGCCCCGCGGAGAGTTGGTCGAGAAGGACGGAGGGAAGAGAGGCCGTGGGGGGCGGTAGTAATGGGATGAGAATACAGCGGTGGATGAGGAAGAAGGATGTGGACAGCGGGCAACAGTTGTGGAATGGAGGCGGTGGCAGAGTGTACGAAGGAAGAAGAGGAAAGAATGAGAGGGAAAATGGGGTAAAAAGACAGAGGGGAGTAATGAGAAAGAAGGTTGTGAGAGGAGGTGAGGAGCAAGAAAAGGAGGAAAAAGGCAATGGGAGAAGGATGGGGAATGTGGAGGCAGGACAGGGGGAGCAGAGGGCAGCAGTGTCAAGGATGTGAAGGAGGAGGTGGTGGTACAAAGAAGGGGACGCTGAGGGAAGGCGAAGGGAAGGGAACAGTAGCCGTGGCGTGCCCTTCCAGTCCCCAGAAATGGAAGGGCGCCATTAATATTCCAGTCACTTTTAATTTTAGACGTGACAACACCCTCGGGAGGATGGTCCGTTCAGGTACTGGGGAGGAGGAGGAGGAGGAGGAGGAGGAGGAGGAGGAGGAGGAGGAGGAGGAGGAGGAGGAGGAGGAGGAGGAGGAGGAGGAGGAGCAGGAGATGAACGAATAGTAGGGCGAGAACGAGGACTTCGGAAAAGAAGGAGAAGGGGAAAGAAAGTGAATGGAAACCTAAGAACTTGAAAAAATACTCTCACAGCGAGACAAGAATACTAATACTCCGGCCTTTCCTCCGTCACCACGAGTCAGTGACGAATACCCACGCCACCGCAGCCCACCACTCACCACTCACCACTCACCACTCCGGGAACGCTGCCAGAAAAGGTTAAACAAAAAGAGAAAAAATAAATAACTGAAGGAGACAACCCGGGTAATAGAGGCGCCCCTCCTTTGCCTTCCTCTTT
>JAPQNM010000042.1:3624787-3637287 GCA_029783475.1 Metacarcinus magister | reverse complement strand
ACTCTCCTTCTACGTAAAAAAAACAACAAAAAAAAACCTAGCAATACAAAAGATGCATTGCGAGTGTAGTATCAGTGACGGGGGGAAATTGGTGTAAGTTCTCGTATCTGCAGCATTACACAACTTTTTTGGAGCTGATTGGAATTCTGTCAAGGTTTGCACACGAAGGGAAAGATGGAACTAACGACAAAAACATTATTTATTATAGAGGTATCGGCAAGGTCTTCGTAATCAAGTCAGCATTATTTTACCTAATATTTTGGCGTATCTAAAAGCTGTTAGTAAGTTAAGAAAGAGAAGGAAGAGTTTCCCGCGATGTGAAGGAGGTGATTGGGTGAAGAGTGGAAGGCTTGGGTACCGATGCAGCCACGTTCATGTGGGTGTAGTTTTGATCCTCCCGACACGCAGCAGTAACACAGCGGCACCATCAAGGAGTCACCAGTTAGGATCCTCAACCTTCCCTTGGTGAAACGGAAGAGATGCGCATCTTTCTTTTCTTTATCCCATACAACAACAGTGTCCACGGTAGTCATCCTCAAGTCATTACAGTTACAAACATTGTCCACCTTCGTGATGCAGCGACTCGTGTGTCTAACCAGAGGCACCTACGTAGGCTTGAGTGCAGGTGTGCTCAGTCCACACAGGTATTCGTATTCCCTTACATGCGGGTCGATAAATAGATACCTGGGAAAACCTGGAGCGGTAAACTGCTAATTCGGATGTCATAGTTGACTCCATGTTACAAGCTCAAAGACCAAGGAAACGGAGCCGAGCGCAAAGGCAACGCGCAGTTTAGCATTAAGACCCCGACTTTACCTTTCCTTGCGTCCACTTCCCTTATAGTGTGTTGTGGTGGACAGTAGGAACACCTCACGGTTGCCGCTGCCCACACAGACCAATAATGAACTCTGCTCATCAAAGTAACGCGGGCTTCATTAGCAACACAAAGTAACCTAAGCAGGTCACGCCGAGCATAACACTCGCGGCGGGGACATTTTCATCATGAAGCCGCGACGACGTGCTGGGTGATGAACGCGAGCCATGACGACAGTGTCAAAGAGACTAACAAGGCGGGCAGCGGCGACGTTGGTGGAGCGCGAGGCACTAATGAAGAGAAAGTACGAAACAGCAGATGAGAAGGAAGCGGACCAAGGAAAAGACGAGGATGTGAAGGAAGTCAAGCAAAATTATTGAGATTAATAATTCATACATGTGGACAAGGAAGAAAATAGAAGCGGAGGGAAGAAAATAAAGAGAAGGTTGAAATGGAACTCTACACAAGAAAGATAACTGAATACAAGCAATACCATTCACATTACAGGAGCTTTACTTCTTCCACCAAATGACGACCGTCAGATGCTTGAATGTTCAACCACTTAATTCACAAGTTATACCATTTGAAGAAGAGGAGGAGGAGGAGGAGGAAGAGAAGGAGGAGGAGGAGGAGGAGGAGGAGGAGGAGGAGGAGAAGGAGAAGGAGGAGAAGGAGGAGGAGGAGGAGAAGGAGGAGAAGGAGAAGGAGGAGGAGGAGGAGGAGGAGGAGGAGGAGGAGAGAAAAGCAAGCTGCACAGACTCCAGTTTGGTTTTACAAATGCACTATAAATATCGTTATTTCCATAAGCACGAGCGCCGAGAAATTCGCGACCACGGAAACACTTTACAGTCTAAACCTGGAGCCACAAGACCCTCACTTCCCCCCCGTCCGACCGAGCATAATCTTCTACGAGTAATGCTTCAATAAACTCAATGTATTCTTTGGACTTATGCATTTAGATTATCGTTGAGTGGCTTCCACGGTTACGTATCCTTCCTAGATGATGGAAGGAAACGATCGATGAGGCAAAGCAGCTTCAGCTTAGTCCTGCCTCGTGTAATTTCAAACGAGGACCTGCCTCCTTGGCGGCAGCAACAGTGTCATGCCACCACCCACCACCGCCCGGGCCGAGATGAGCCTCTCCTCCCGCCACACTGTTGTGTGCGAGGCGACACACCACAACACTCCCGTCCAACCACACCGAAGGAGACACAAGAAATCAACAATTAAATAAAACCTTCTTTTCCACACATACATTTCAATGTAAATTTAAATTAACCACTTAATACTAAATAATAAGTTCCATCGCCTGAGACTTAAAACAATGTAATCTTGTTGTTTTGATTACTGCAAACTTTAAAAAATCATAATAGTGATTGCCGGACACACCTCCGAGGCTACTCACGGTCAACAGAGCCTCGCACCAAGTAGCTGCACCCCTACTATCGACCACGCCTAATGAGCAGCCAAATTATTTCATAATTACTGCTACTCAGGTTGCCGAGGAGAAGGAAGAAGGGATGAGTAGGAAAGAAGGGGAAACGAGTAGGTGGAGAGGGACGCACGGTGGAGAGAGGACACAAGGAGGGAAGATATAAAAGGAAACAGTTGAGGGTAAAGTTAAATGGGAGTGAGAGATAACTAAGCTGAAGCGAGTGAGATAACGTGTGGTATATATATATATATATATATATATATATATATATATATATATATATATATATATATATATATATCTGTGTGTGTGTGTGTGTGTGTGTGTGTGTGTGTGTGTGTGTGTGTGTGTGTGTGTGTGTGTGTGTGTGTGTGTGTGTGTGTGTGTGGGAGTGTGTGTGTGTGTGTGTGTGTGGGAGTGTGTGTGTGTGTGTGTGTGTGTGTGTGTGTGTGTGTGTGTGAAATGAAAAAAAAAAAGAAAAAGAGGGAAAGAAGAAGATGAGGAAAGAAAAAAAAATACAACAAAGAAGAGGAGGAGGAGGAGGAGGAGGAGGAGGAGGAGGAGGAGGATTAGGAGGAGGAGGAGAAGGAGGAGGAGGAGGAGATGGTATTTGAATAGAAGAAGGAGGTGAAGTAAGAGGAAGAGGAGGGAAAGGGAAGGCATTGAGATCGTAGGTAGGAAATCCGTTCCGGTGCAGTGGTCAGTGAGGATCATCGCGGATCAGCGGGGTGATGGAAGGCAGGGAGGGCAGGGAGGGCAGGGAGGGCAGGGAGGGCTGGGAGGGCTGGGAGGGAGACTGTGCTCTGCTCTGCTCAATTCACCTGATATTCTCATCTCCGATATTCTCATGGCTCTTCCTTCCTTTCCATAAATTTACTGTACAATTCATCGCTCTCATCTTCCTTCCGCTCAACTTGTTATTTCGTCTTTCTCTCCTTCATTTGTCTACTTCTCGTCCTTCTCTCCCTTTCCTCACCTATCCACCCCTAGCCCGCCCTTCCGCCCGCCCTTTCCTCTACACACTTTTGCTTCTCCTCATCCCTGGCCCCTCCCCGCTTCCCACTGCTGGACAACTTCCGGCACCCACTCTCAGGTAATCATACACCTGGCAACTTACTCGCGAGCTTTAACGGTTTTTTCTCCAGACGTGGTAATTTTCCTCTGCTTCCTGATGGGGATTCCCGGAAGGGGCTGTGCTCTTGTCTGGGTGTGCGCGTGTGTGTGCGCGCGTACTTATGTTGGTGCTACGGCTAATCACCTGTGTTTATCAGTTTATATAAATAACTAAATTAATAATAAAAAGAAGCTTATAATATACAGTGTATTCCATAAGCTTATTTATTCATTCAACACTGTCAGATGAACACCTGGATGCCTGCTTAAGGCTAACAATCACAAACTACAGACCCAACTACACCAAGCTGGCAGACACCATGCAGTGCCAATCGTCTCATTAATAATGTAAGTGTGTGCTTTGTAATTGTATTATAACAATTATATCATAACTGTAATCTCTATATATGGCAGTGGGAGGGAGATATTACAGTTACAGTTATGGAATCTGGATGAAACCGAGGCTGTTAGATCGCATCTGAGTAAATGAAGAAAAAGTAGATCACTTCTCACAAAAGGTTGGTCACCCCTGATATACAGCATGTAATCCACGGCGTTTAACAAGGTTGACTTGAGCTAAACATTGAACATTCCATTGTAACGACCATCAGCTGCACTCAGCTTAATGCAGCTTTTTCCTTGTACAAAAAGGAACAGTTCGTTATCCAGCCAGTTAGTGAAGGTCATGCAAAATGTGGCTTCAGTTGATTGTATCACCTGTGTGATTGGAATTATGATTACAAAATTACAGGTGGACGAAATGGTCTACGTGGTTCATGTTCTATTTAACTTTGCCAAATGTGACATCTATGATATAAATGGTTTCAAGGGTAAAGCCAGTGGTGACAGGAGGTAATAGCGGCTCTATAATGATACTCTTAAAGGTCCAGGTTACCCACTCTGATATTGACTTTAAGTTGTACTGAAAACCACAGATCAAAATGGCAACACGAATTTTTAACATGTGTAACTGAGTCCACGTAGTCATAATCTTCCTAATAGTGAAACAATTCCATCGTTATTAGTTATTGTTTATCAGTAATGGAAATGATATCACAGGTAATAATAAACACAAGGAACTGCAAAATTCTGTCCTAATTCTGTCCAATCACATTCTTACTCATCATTTTAGTTTCTTTACACTCACTTGAAATGAAGAAATTGCACACCGTGTTGGCCTTGTTACTGGTGGTAGACGTTAGTCTGTATGCTTGGGGCTGTGTCTTCCTGTGGCATGATGCCAGCAGGATTGTTGCCCTTGAGAGGCAACTAAAGGAGGCGATGCCCGGCGAGGTTCACCCTGAACCCACGCTGCCCCTGTTTGGCCGCACCACGAAGCTGGCCAACTCGGCGTTCCTGTGCCGGATGCCCACAAAGAAATGGCTGCTGGTGCCCGTACTTGGTACCCTCATGACATCCAAGCAGCACCATCTTTATGCCCAGTGCCTTCAGGCGAGGCTTGAAGCCACCACGACTTTGAGAGAGCAGTGGACCACCGCGAGTGTGCGCACCATTATGTATGGGATTGTGCTGCTGGTGACCGGCGCCAACCTAACGGCCTTAGCGCTGCGTCTAGTGTGATGCTTTCACATACACATCCTACCATCACGCTATTTACCTCCTTCCACGTCCATTAAGTAGAACTTCTTCCTCAACTATTTGTGGATTGGAATTTGACCATGTTTATTGTTTTCCTCTTGCAATAAAATACCTTTAAATTTTATTATCAATACACACACACACACACACACACACACACACACACACACACACACACACACACACACACACACACACAAAATATATATATATATATATATATATATATATATATATATATATATATATATATATATATATATATATATATATATATATATATATATATACATAATAATAATGGTTCATCTACGTACATTCATTCGCTCCTAAATGGCACACTAGTTATATAACATTGTTGGTGCACAGTGACCTGAATACGACTCAACACTTCTAGTAATAATTGGCGAGGAGTTCCAAGAAACTGACTCGAAGTGCAATACTTGCAGGCTCAGTAATGACAACTGCTTGTCAACATGACCGGGAAGACCCAACCTTCATCACCCGTGACGAGAGTTGGGTCTATGGATACAGACCAAACAAATAAAAGTCTCTGCCGTGCAACAACCGGAACTCTCCAACACCGAAGGAGACGAGGCAAGTCAGGAGCGTAGCGTGACTAAGAACATGATCGTCATTTTTTCACCAATATTCGCGGGTTTGTGCACCAGGAACTCGTGGTTCAGAGTCACACTGTGAACGCAGAGTTCTACTGCACCGTTCTGAGGCGTCTGTCTACAAGGAACGTACCCAAGGTTTTCAGTTTCTCGATATTTTTGCTTGAGGAAAGAAAAAGATTTTTTCCTCTTTCCTTTTCCTCAACATTACTTCTCAATTATCTGGCTGGCAGACGTAAACAACATCTTGGAGTCTGAAGACAGCTCCTGCCACATACAGCGCAGACGTATTTCTGGCGTAGCTGCGGCGGTAGAATAAACAGACAGACAGCCTCGGAAAGCACTCCACCCTGCCTGACTCTTAATCAAATAGAAAAATGTCTCGATTTCATCCTCCCAACGACCACCAATCAAATACATTTCCCCACAAACGATCACTAATCACAGGCGTCACGAGGGTAGAGCGGCGCTTACCCGTCCAAGGAACCAATGCCGGGCATCACCAAGAAGGAATAAGACAAGAAAAAGAGAGGAAGGAGCTTCTTCAAATTAATGAGGACGGAGTGTAGCACCGTGAGCACCAGACAACACGGGTTACGGGCAGAAAGCTCCCGTGGTGGGATTTGTAATGTAATGAAAGACGAAGCCACCTCTATGGAATGCATTCACCTTGTTTGTCAGAAGCTACACCTATTATATATTTGTCAATGATTCGTAAAAAATCCTTTTGTTGTCTCGCGTGGCGGTACGTTCTCTTCTCCAGGAATGCAAAGATTGCACCGCATTTGTGTTTTTTGTGTGCAGGACAGCGGGAGTCACCGCCTTCTAGCATGCTTCAGACGTGACCAATTTCTCACGCCATGAAGGGTGAAGGCTGCGTGCAGGAATCAGGGTTTGAAAAGTGCGAGATCGAGTCTCGCATGAATGGTTTGGACTTGTCGTTCAGGGAATGATCGCCTGAGCGGAGGTCGTTGAGCTGTCTGATGGTAGGGTGGAAGCAGTGGCAATCCCGAGCACCTCATACTGATTGCAGCCATTCAAGTGTCATCCACCTCATCGGCTTCAGGCTGCAAGATTTTCTCGTGATGACAGACTTGAGGCACGGAGGCTACCTCATCCCTGCCGCCGTGCACACGTTGGTTCATCAACAATTACTCTGGTGAAGATAGTGGTGGTGGTGGTGGTGGTGGTGGTGGTGGTGGTGGTGGTGGTGGCGGCGGTAGTGGTGGTGGTGAGCTAACACATCGCAGCCTCCAAACACAATACACAGGCAGTGTGTGGCTTCACCTTTAACCCTCCATGGCAACACGTCACGCCGAGCAAGACACACTCATCACCGCCTCACACACACACACACACACACACACACACACACACACACACTTCCTTCTTTCCTTCCTCACACTCACCCACAACTCTCACACTCAACACTTCCATACTTCCTTTGCACGCCCTTGTCTACTTCCTATGTATCCACGACCCACGACCCACGACCCACATCCTCTTAGATCACTCCGCTGGCAAAGTAATAGTGATTTAATGCCAAACGTTGGGAACAAAATATTTACTCCGGCTAATGTTGTGAATTTATGAAGGAATAATTCAAAACAGATGTTATTTTCAATTACAAAACCAACATTTTTCTAACAGTTTTGTGCCGTTTTATTTTTCAGGTTAATTTAGTTTCCCTTATCCTGTTCCGTTTATGTAATAGTGGAAAGGTTCAATATTATAACATTCTTGAGGCCACGTACGTACAGGAACCGGTTAATTCTCCGTTGTAGGTTTAAAGTTCAAATAATTAACGAAAGAAGAAGTGCCGTGACGATCAAGTGGTGGAAATTAAGCGGAAAGTTGTGGGATGGAGTCACAGAATGATTATATTATGACAAGTGTGAACCATCTCTCTCTCTCTCTCTCTCTCTCTCTCTCTCTCTCTCTCTCTCTCTTTCTCTTTCTCTTTCTCTTTCACACACACACACACACACACACACACACAGACACACACACACACACACACACACACACACACACACACACACACCACACACACACACACACACACACACACACACACACACACACACACACACACACACACACACACACACACACACACACACACACACACACACACACACACACACACCCAGGCAGTACGTTATCTAGAGAAGTACGTGATTCTCTTCTGCGCCGAGCCACTCTATATCCTTACCATAATAGTAAGGGGCGAAACATGCAGCGGGACACACACAGGCAAGGCAGGGGAGGCAGGGGAGGCAGGGGAGGTAAGGCAACTCTGCTTAGTGCTGGGGTGGAACCTACGGGAAATCATTTTTCATAGTGTAGTTAAACATATTCCTTATAAACACATGCAATGGAATGAGAGAAAAAAAGCCGCTTCAAGGAGGGGAGATTACAAAGGATTCTGATTACACTGTTTCTGAATCAAGTCTTTACATAATAATACGAGCGAAGGGACGGAAGTTTTTTTGAATAATGGTTGGCATAAGTGAGTCTCTGCCGGCGGCGTGGCGGTGGAATGTAACGTGAATCTGCATCAAGTTGGACAAATGGAAACGTTCACACAATGGAAACTTTCAACATTAATTGAGCCAGGATGGAGTACAGGTGTGTGTGTGTGTGTGTGTGTGTGTGTGTGTGTGTGTGTGTGTGTGTGTGTGTGTGTGTGTGTGTGTGTGTGTGTGTGTGTGTGTGTGAGAGAGAGAGAGAGAGAGAGAGAGAGAGAGAGAGAGAGAGAGAGAGAGAGAGAGAGAGAGAGAGAGAGAGAGAGAGAGAGAGAGAGAGAGAGAGGGGGGGTAAAGAGGGGGGAGAGTCCTAGCCTAGTATAATACAGAACACGCAAGTTAATTAGTGTTGTGAGCCAGGACGAGGGCACGGAGAGCGAAGGTAAGAGTGCTTCCACAATCCTACTCCTCCTCTCCCTTTCCATCTCCTCTCTCCTCCTCCTCCTCCTTCTCTTACACTCCCTTCCTCGGCGGGACGGGATTCAGGGGTGACTCCTTTGATACACGATATGGAGACAGAAATTTCCTTCGTCTTTATAGCACTCGTCAGCACACCATGGATTTACCTTATAGTCGGAAAGAATAAAGAAGAAAAAACATTAAGTTAAGAAGCTCTAAAGTGTGGCTTATACGTAGATTTAAAAAGCTGTCAGACATTTTTCCGGGAATGAGATGACATAAGCAGACAGACGTGTTCATTGCCGTAGAATGTTCGCTAAGCTTTCTGTCTGTCTGTCTGTCTGTCTGTCTGTGTTGAAAGACGGATTCGCGTGTGTAAGGGCCTAGTTTGAACACATACACACACAATTTCTCTCTCTCTCTCTCTCTCTCTCTCTCTCTCTCTCTCTCTCTCTCTCTCTCTCTCTCTCTCTCTCTCTCTCTTTCTCTCTCTCTCTTCACACCAGGAATTAATATCTTAACGCAACACTGTCATGGCCGTCGTTGTAGTACACTCCTCCGCTCCGTGACAACAACTTCTATGAACGACATAAATACTGTGACTAACAACACCTTTCCTCCATAACTTGTGATTTGCATCCACTCGTACCGTAAGTTAGACAGCCGCTTTCTCACTCCTTCCCCGCTACTAACAAAACCAAGGTATTAAAGTCGTGATGCTGTGACACACTATGACATCCCATCCATCGCCTTGTTTCCGCTCACCTCTGCCTGCCCTTCACCCTCATCCTCTCACCCTAAGTCTTGCTACCCTGGACGCAGCCTCTCATCTCAACTCACTTTGTTTCTCTGTTCTGCCTCTCACCCCTCGCCTTGCTTTGCTTGTCCCTCCCCACGCTCGCCTGCACCTCTCGTTACCCTTACACGTTCCCTTCTCTTTGTTACACTGGCCTCCCCTTCCTTCCCTGCCCTTGTATGGCACACCCTCCTCTCGTGTTCCCTTCACTCCACCTTCTCACACGGACGGATGGAGTGAGTATTGGGTGTCAGTTTATACCAATACCATCTTATATGAATACGAATATAAGTCAATGCTGTTACTTCCACTTTGAATAGTATTATTTCTCTCTTTGTTTTGAAAATTTATAAAACATCTTTGATTCACATTCGCTGTAACACCGCTAGTACGCGTCGGTGAAGTGTAGATAGTTAGCAGGGCAACACTTTGGGCTTGGTGCAGAAAGAAAAAAAATATTGCAGCCATAAACTTAACACTGCCGAAAAGAAGAACAAAAGTTACTGTAAAAGGTGAAGAAAAAAAAACCTATTCGTCTGCTGCAACACAATTAAACATCAAACATAAAAAAGTAAAAATGACGAATCAAAGCTAAATAAAATAAAAAAAATAAAAATAAAAATAAACAAGACTACGGGACAGAGAACTAAAATTTGATCAGACACAAGGGATCGAGTCAGACATTTTCACCCCGTCCACCTTGCTCCTCTGTATGGCCAACGACGCTTTGTTCCTGCAGGACATACCAAAGGGAGCCTCGGTAGGAGCCCATCGACAATCCAGGAAACAAGATGAGGCCCAGAGGGAGTCTACGGTCACAAAATGGAGGAGGAAGCCATAAACGGTAGGAGAGGAAACTGTATATATAGTATTAAGTTGTTTTATTGTTTGGTCTTCAGTGTTTACATCCAAAGAGACACATAAGAAAGGTGTAAGGGAGGAAAATATACTATGGAATAAAACACGTGGACAATTTTTACTTTATAATTCGTGTCATATATATCAGTTATTCATATTATGTGGAAATCTGTTTTTTTGTTGAGGTTATTTCCTTCATTATCCTTTTTTGTTATGTCTAGAAGTGTTTCTTTGATACTTCTTTGTTTGACAATTGTTTTCTTAATGTACAGATGCCTTCCATCACCGTGGTACGCGTCCTAACCAAAACTCCGAATATCTCTCTCTCTCTCTCTCTCTCTCTCTCTCTCTCTCTCTCTCTCTCTCTCTCTCTCTCTCTCTCTCTCTCTCTCTCTCTCCCACTTGGAAAGATGTAAAAATGCTTGACAATGGTCACACGCCCATGCACCCATACATATACACACCCATGCACACATACATGTACACACCCATGCACACATACATATACACTCCTCGCACTTAGTCGCTAGTACCCCTATAAGAGAAGTACACCCACCCAAACACTGCTCGTCAATACAGGTGATAAAAGCAGTCACACTGCCAAGTTAGAAATATAATATTATATACTTTCATCTACTGCAACACATAATCAAATAGGGACTTCAATCAAACATAATAGTTTTATAGTAATTTTTTTATTATTTTACCATGAGAGCATGACAATATGGTCAAATAAATACTTTAACTAAAGGATTTGTGTTCTAAAATGTTTTTCCTCTCCTTTCAGAAACACTACATTATCAAATAAATAGTTTTTTTTTAACATTTTGTCCATTATGCTTAACAATAAATGGTAAACTATATGAAACATATATATATATATATATATATATATATATATATATATATATATATATATATACAACAAAAAAGAAAGACAGCTCGATCATTTCCTGGTGCTTCGTCTGGTGAGTTGCATGAAGTTCGTTGACAGTATCCTTTACCTCGTGGCCTCGTGGCAATTAACATCCGTCACCTCAATGGGCGGTGCCCTTAGTGGTGCCCTTTGAGGGGTTCTTGGTGGAGGCATTGTTGGTAGAAGCATTGTTGGAAGGCTTCCTGGCACTGCGTCGCTGCGCCTTCATGGCCTCTAGGCGGGCAGTGAGGTGACGCGCGGCGGCCTCCACTTGGTCGCGGGGACCCTGGAGGGTGACTGTCCCCGACTGTATGTCTTGGACGGGAGGCACCATCACACGCACGTGGGGGTGCTGCCCTTGCAGCTGACGGATGCCCTCCCCGCCCCAGCCGATGACGTGACGCCGCTGGTTGAGCGTCACTGGCACAGACACTTTGTACTTTAAAAGTTGTCGTGCCTGCTTCGCCTGCAGCAGCTGGGCCTCGATGCCCTGGATGCAGGTGTTAATACTGTGCGCAGCCGCAGCCACACGACTCTTGGGTCCCTCCAACATTACGTTGGAGGTGTGCAAGTCGTGCGGCAGCGGCACTGTCACGCGCACGCCGCGGTGCTCCTGCTGCAGGGCTCGGAGGGTGTCGCCGCGGGGACCCACCACGTGGCGCCGCATCTTGGGCGCCACCTCCACGAACACCTTCACCTCGTCTTCCTTCCAAGACTGCCGCACACTCTGCTCATTCTTAGCCACACCACCAAGCTTCTTCGATGGTGGATTTAGTTTTGCCTTCTGAGTCTTGCCTTTAATGGCCTTCACCTCCTTCACTTTTTCCGCCTTCTCTTCACAAATCATCACAACCTTACGATTCCTTTTCTTTGCTTTTCGATTGACTAAAGTCCAATCATCGCCGTCCTCCTGTTGACTTGCCAGCAGATTCCTTTCTTTCAGGATCACCTGCTTGCTTTCTTCCTTCCCTTCCTCTTCAGCCTTAGTAGCCTCCACAGCCTGCTTCTGTTCTTCACATTCCTCGCCAACACTCACTAAAGGTTGTTCCTCTTCCTCTCGTTTCTCACCAATAGGTTCAGCCACTCCTTCTTCTTCCTTGCATTCTTCACCAAGCTCCACAAACCGATCATTTTCAAAGTGTTTTAGTTTCACCACCAAGCCCACCACGGGGCGTCGTCTCTTGAACACACGCCGGAAACAACTCCAGCATCCCGGAGTTTTTTCACGCTCTGTATTGGAGCGTTTCTTGAATAAACGCCGGAACCAAGTACAGCATCCCCGGGTGCTTCCACTCCTTGAATTGGTTAAATTATTACAATTCATCTTCGATTTTTATTTACAGTTTTGACGATCTGCCAAAACCAAGATGCCGAGAATATTGAGGTAGTCTTTGGAATGAACAGTATTACCATTAACTCCAACCT
>JAPQNM010000042.1:3594787-3622287 GCA_029783475.1 Metacarcinus magister | reverse complement strand
TAGGTCCTCGACGTGGAACTAAGGTAAGAGTGACTGCCTTTGAAAATATATATATAAGAGAATTATCAACTTTGTTTTTGTCCTGGTACGAACTTCAAGAAATCATTTTACAAGAGTTATATTTTATTTTCCATTACGAAGAAGGCCTGTGTGTGTGTGTGTGTGTGTGTGTGTGTGTGTGTGTGTGTGTGTGTGTGTGTGTGTGGTTAAACCACGGGAATAAACTAAATATTAACCAAACTTATACTCAACATTAACATTTACAAACCATTCATGTCCTTTACAACACATCAAGAAAAACGTAAACACAGATGTAGAAAAAACAAATGAAAGAGAGAGAGAGAGAGAGAGAGAGAGAGAGAGAGAGAGAGAGAGAGAGAGAGAGAGAGAGAGAGAGAGAGAGAGAGAGAGAGAGAGAGAGAGAGAGAGAGAGAGAGAGAGAGAGAGAATGAAAAAAAAATTATCAGAATATTTCAAAGCAAATATTCATGGCAACGAACGAAAGAGAAACAGGAAATGAGGGACGAAAATGAGAGTTTAACGAGGATCTCAAGGGAGTGGAAGCGATGGAAGAGATAAAGCTTCCAAGGCCACGGTGACGGAATCAATAACAATACCACACACCTCTTCCCTTCCCTTCCCTTCCCTTCCCTTGGCACCTTCAAACACCGTGGGAGGAACGACCGCCACCCACGAACACCTACCACCCACTACACACCCACTACACACCCACTACCACCCATTACCCGCCCACTGCTATTAGTCATCTTCTTCACCTTATGATTGAATGTGATATGTTAAATGTTTGTTTTAATCACTTTTATACCTGCTTTATCATTTTTTTTTTATTTACTTCCTGGTACGTGCGTCTCTCTCTCTCTCTCTCTCTCTCTCTCTCTCTCTCTCTCTCTCTCTCTCTCTCTCTCTCTCTCTCTCTCTCATATTTTCCTTATTCATTCAAGTGTTATCTATCTTCCTTTATTTCCTTTCCCTCTAATCATTCAGTTTCCTTCCTAATTATCCATTCCCTTTTTTTATATTCATCTTCCTCCCTAGTAATTCGTTTCCTCTTTGTTATAATCATTATCGCCACTTCCTCAGTCCTTTCCCCTTTCTTTCCCTCCCTCATTCTCTCCTTCCAACTAATCTTCTTTTCCTTGCTAATCACCCCTTTATCTTCCTTCCTTTTAATTATGTTTCTCTCTAATCATTCACTCTCTCTCCCTCCCGCCTTGTTTTCTTTTCATGTTGCTTCCCCTCCTTTCTTTTACGTGATTCTTCCTTTCATTCCCTTGGTTGATCTTTCTTCTGTATTCCATCACTTTGTTGTCTCTCTTATTCCTTGATCTGTATTCCTCACACCGCGACTGAGTTAACAATTTTGATGCAACAGCCGAGTACTCTTGTGTGATGGAAATAGAGAAAGAGACTCGTGAGCGACTATATAGAGTAATTGTTTCCCTATATCATACCTTGTCTTCCTTTTTTGAGTATTGAAGGAAGGAGGTGAAGGAGGAGGAGAAAAAGAAAAGATGATGTTGACGGAGGCAAAGCAGAAGGGTTCTCGAAAGTATTACTGTAGCGCTCCACTCTCCTCTTCCTCCTCCTCCTCCTCCTCCTCTTAGTCCTTCCTTTCCTCCTCCTCCTGCTCCTCCTCCTCGTTCTCTTCCTCCTTCTCCTCCTCCTCCTCCTGCTCCTCCTCCACTGGCAGCTAACAACTCGAGGTCACTAATCAATACAAGTTTACGGTGAATCGATGACGACGAAGGTAGAGTCTGATGGAGGGTGCAAAGTGTGTCTCCGCGCGACGCAAACTCTGGACGGACGTGTGACGCATCTGACGGAACGGAGGGGAGGAAAATGAGGATGAAATGAGGGGAATGGGAGGAAAGAAGGAAGGAAGGAAGAAGGGAGGGAAGGAGGGAAGGATGGATAGAAGGAAGAAAGGAAGGAAGGAGGAGAAGGGTGGAAGGATGGAAGGAAGGAAGGAAGGAAGGAAGGAAGGAAGGAAGGAATAGATGCAAGAAGGAAGGAGGGAAGGATGGAAGGAATGAGGAAGAAGGAAAGGAAGAAAGGAAGGAGGGAAGGTTGGAAGGAAGGAGGAGGAAGGAAGGGAAGAGCGGGAAAAAGAAGTGCTGAGCAAACATTTCTTTTTCGCAGTAACGGAAGCACCTGGAAGGGAGCTCTCATATGAAACGTTGAGAGAGAGAGAGAGAGAGAGAGAGAGAGAGAGAGAGAGAGAGAGAGAGAGAGAGAGAGAGAGAGAGAGAGAGAGAGAGAGAGAGAGAGAGAGAGAGAGAGAGTGTGTGTGTGTGTGTGTGTGTGTGTTGTTATGAGTTGCACACACCGAGGAATATTGTTTCTAATATTGTTGTTGAAATACGTATGAGGTGTGTTCGCTGCCCAGACCTGGTTTAGGTTTATCATCTGTTTGATACAAATAGGTAAGGTTGGATATCGATATTTAGGGGAGATTATACATAAATATTTAATGTTTTTTCTGTAAGTTGAGGAAAACGAGGATGTCGCAAAATACCCTCTGCTTACCCACCAACCATCTCGTAATCGATAGGAAGTGACAGAAAGCAAGAAGATAAATTAGTTCGCCATTTGTATTATCAGTTTGTAGATAAGGAAGGCGAGGGGGGGAACTACGCCTACTACGTTCTATGTCTGTGATTGACTCCCACCCCTAGTGACAAGGGGCACCTTGTTCACGTTATAAAAGGGCCAGACAGGCATTATAAACTACTCAAGTATCTATAAGTGTCTTAGTAATTGCGTCTGGTTAAGTTAGGATTTAAGTTGATTCGTAATATCATTTTACTAAACTTACTGTGTTTATTAACATTGTTTTGTGTTTTGTATTTAACGTAAAGCTGTGGGACCTCTGGCTTTATTTGTTGAAGCCTAAAGGTAAGTGCATTTGGCATATTGTATTATTTTCATTGTGTATATTAAGTAATTAAAGTAAGAACCAATTTCGGTTTATATCTTTCCTATGCTTCCCAGTCAGTAATTATCTGAGTGGGGAATTCACGGTAAAAGTTACTTCCCTCCACGTTAATTTGAGGCGTTGTTGTGGTTGGTAAGAGTGTGTGTTTGTATATCATATAAGAGCGGAACACAGCACACACACAACCAAACACCCATGTGGACGCTTTGCCTTGCTAGGACGACCACAACCACGACACGCACACACATGAACACGGAAAACATACATCACCTCGCCCCTGCAGGTGTCACGGCGGCGGAGACAACAACACTCACCTGGAATGAGGGAAAAAAAGTAATTAATTTAAAGACACTTAAGTTCATTCATCTTTTTAAACTCACCTTTCCTGAGTCACCCATTAATCTTGTTCTGTTTTATGACGTGTGTTTGAAATGATGAAGATAATTGAGATCAGTTACAGTTACCATAAGAACATGTTTACTTAGAGAGATTTAAGTAATTTCTTTAGCCCGTTTGTTTAGCTTTGTACAGTGGATGTTACATACTTACTGACTCTTTGGTACACTTAGCCTGACTGCTGAAGTTCCTGTTTACCGGTTATTAGTTGCTGATTAACACACCAACACTATCATTAAGTATTGTAATGGTTGTTATGTAGGTAGGTATGAGTACTAGGAATACATTTTCAAAGTCATATCACGTTCTTCCCTCTATTGGTTATGTGAGTCGCTGCAAGGCGCACACACACACACACACACACACACACACACACACACACACACACACACACACACACACACACACACACACACACACTAATAATCCTCACTCGTACTTACATGTGAAGGCAAAATTATATGTATATACTAAAATAAGAACACTTGGCGAGGTATTAGCCAGGAGTGCGCGGCTCAATAACGATGTGAATAACGATGTGTTTTAATACGGAAAGGTTAGCAATATTATGTTGCTTTAAAAATAAATCTGAGTTGATTATAAAACAGATGAGCGCTACCCAAGCACAGGCGTGTGTGTATTAGTGACGCGATGCTTCTCAGCTCATTCAATTTATTTTATCATATTTCCATATAAACAGGAAAACTTTTTGGCAATCACGTGCAAATTGTTTTTCGCGGCAAAAGTTTCACGTTCCTCTGCTCCCAACCACACGCCCAACCTTAATCATGCATAGATGAATAATTTAAACTTTATCTTCACATCCAATATCGAGTTGCCCACAAGTGAACTTATCAAAATTAGGCACAGATTTGGAGCTGCATCAGACAGGTGTGTTCTAGGCCAGGTAAGGCAGACAGCAAGCCATCGGGGGACAGGATTACAGGCTTACAACACTGTACCGATAAACACACTGACACATTGACGACCATCATGGTACTACTTCACCCACTGCGGTATGTGCAAAGTTGTATGTGCCACAACACACACACACACACACACACACACACACACACACACACACACACACACACACACACACACACACAACTGCATAGAAGTAAAAGTTGAAGTGAGAAGAGAAATAGCATATACACACAACACGATACACTCAGAAGTAAACAAATGAATAAATATAGATAAATAAACAGCACATAAACACTTACCCCACACAATTAGATTAAGCTCAGTAACATACAATAACACAATTATCATCATCATTATTATTATTATTATTTTTATCATTATTACTTTTTTATCGTTTACCCTCGTTTCTGCAGCGCAATACAACCAACACGAGGAGCCTTGAGCCTTGAGCCTTGAGCCTTGAGCCTTGAGCCTTGAGCCTTGAATCCACCAAACCTTTGCCCGCTCGGAGTGTTACTATCACACCACCACAGACCACCGTGCTGCCGGGACCGAACACTTCCATCAACTAATGGATTATCAATATAGCAAGTGCATTTATACATTGCTTTAGAACTCAATAAACAGAAAAAAACGGCTTACATGTTTAATAACCTCTCTCTCTCTCTCTCTCTCTCTCTCTCTCTCTCTCTCTCTCTCTCTCTCTCTCTCTCTCTCTCTCTCTCTCTCTCTCTCTCTCTCTCTTTACGTATTCCCACTTCTAGAACCATTCAACCTTAAACTTTATAGTGACGGCAGTAGGTTATGCAAATGTCCTTCTACGTAACTCCTTCCCTTCCCCTCGACACAAACTATTCCCTCCTTCCTCTTACCCCACAAACACTCCCTCCCTTCCTCCCTCCCCACAACCACTCCTTCCTTTCCTCCCTCCCCACAACCACTCCCACCTTTCCTCCCTCCCTCCCTCTCCACAAACACCTCTCCCACCTCTCTCTGTACACACTTCTCTCCTCTCTCTTTTCTCCCTTTAAACTTGACCTCCTTCCTCTCCACAAATAACCTTTCCTTCTTCCCTCTTCACGCACAAAAGTCTCCCCTCCTTCCTCTTCCCTCTCCTGTACTGGTTTGCGAGGTGGTGCCAGAGTGGTTTGCGTATGGAAGCAGTGAACGCAGTGTTAATTAAAGCCACGTCGATGCCTGAATGTTCTAACCTGTGTTTAAGTAGTTCACAATTACCCGAAAGATATCTAATCACCTTAACTTCCATTGGGACGCCGGGCAAGAGGTGGTTATCAAGTGTGCTTAGATAAGGTACCAATGTAAATGTTTACCTGTGTTTGCGTTGCCTAGACCAATCACCTCAGTCTGACTATGTAGACTGAGCTTAAAGAACGTACACAGCCAATACTGAAACAACCCTTTCCCTCCCAACCTCATTTCCCCTCATTTCTCTCCCACCTTCCTTCCTCCTCCATAAACAACATTTCCTCTCCCATTCTTCTTCACCCTTCCACAAACTTTTTTTTACCTTTCACCCTCATCATCCTCAGACAAACATCTCTCTCTACCTCCCTTTCCGTAAACAAACTTCCTTCCCTCTCCGTATTCTTCCTTCCCCTTCACAAATAACCCTTCATCCCTCCTTCTCCACGAACAATCCCTTTTCTTCCTCCTCCGCAAAACTCTCTCCCTCTGTCCTCATCACACAAACACTTGATAGTTGCCTCAAGGAAGGGCAGTGGCGCCTCCCCCCCTGTTGGTCTTGGCGTCTCCTTTCACCTGCATAAATTTATCAGCGAAACGACGACGACGACAACAACAACAACAACATGACGAAGTGACAGGAATGAACGACGAATGTCCACGTTGACAACCATTACCACATTGCATTCCATTCTAAATAAAAAAAAAATTGCAATCACAGTAGAGTGTGTATTGAAAGCAACGGTAGTGACACTTCAAAAATATTGGCAAATATAAAACAAAAAACTAGTCCTCACTCAGAAAAATAAAAACTTCACCAGATTGCATTAAACATTAAGCAGTGCAGTGAGGCCAATCCCAAGGCAGGAGCAGGGCAAGGGTAAGCAGGGCAAGGGTAAGCAAGGCGAGGGTAAGCAAGGCGAGGGTAAGCAAGGCGAGGGTAAGCAAGGCGAGGGTAAGCAAGGCGAGGGTAAGCAAGGCGAGGGTAAGCAAGGCGAGGGTAAGCAAGGCGAGGGTAAGCAAGGCGAGGGTAAGCAAGGCGAGGGTAAGCAAGGCGAGGGTAAGCAAGGCGAGGGTAAGCAAGGCGAGGGTAAGCAAGGCGAGGCAAAGCAAAACATGAAGCTAAATACTGGAGACTCACACATAATGGACGAGGTGGCAAGAAATCAGTACAGGTAATGAAGGAAACCTCAACCTCAACTTATAACAACACTAGAGAGCGTGAGGCAACAGCAAGGAAGCAGAACGGGAGGCAGCACGACGCTACGACGCTAAAACATCAACAAAGAACGAGGTGCGAGGAGGCAACATGCAGCAGGACGTGAGGAAGCACAGAACACCACCACGTGAGGCAACAAGCAGTATAAAGTAAAACAACAAAAGACAGCAACAGCAGCAGGAGGAGGAGGAGGAGGAGGAGGAGGAGGAGGAGGAGGAGGAGGAGGAACAGCAGGTGCAGTAGGTGACGATCAGCGAGGTGCGTCCGGGAACCCATCGATTATCCGTAGTTGGTGTTGAGAAGGTGAGGCCACGTGAACACCGTCGCTTTACCCTTCCAACCTAATGCTTCGTGTAAATATATTTTCAGGTGAACGTACATGAGCGCGGGAAAAGAGCAGAGGCGGTAATCCACGTCCACACTGTAATCTAAGTCTCGATCAATGAAAGTCTAGACTGATGGTCAGTTCAAGTTTCGTCCATTTTTTCTGCTCGAGAAGAAAACCATTCGTATTAGTTATACTAATGATTATTAAATAATTGTCGTTTTGGTGCTTCCTATAGTGACTTACTTTCAACAGTATAGTGACATTGCATATAATAGTGTCGCGTTTCAAGCAGACTTACTACTGCGAGTCAGGTGTTCAAAATACCACTTCCGGTGAGCCGCACGGCAGCCTTTCTGACGCTACAGGTGGGCACCGGCGACCGAGGGTCGAACAAGGCAGACAATAGGAGCATTGCATATGCATGAAGTGCACTGGCAGCACCAAGCAGAGGACCACCGCCACCACCCACCAGCAGCAGGCATTCATGTGTGCATGACAGTAGCCGATGCAGGTACCGTTACAGTTACGTTGTACCTGCCATCGCCCTCCCTCTCCAGGGACACGATAACAGCAGGACGTCATGTCAAAAAGTCCGGCGGGACGCGTCTGATCGGGACTCCCCCGGGCTGAGTCCGAGCCCAGAACACTGGTTTTCATGCTCAGTATAGTAATTAAACCATATTTTTGTAGTAACTGTCAGTGCTTTGTAAAGGGTTACCATAAATACTAGTTCAGGGGGATAATGCGTCGATCAATCTCCGACACAAAGCAAGTGATTCATAAAACAACTAAGGAATTGGGCGAAATATAAAGCATAAACAATACATAGAACTAGTGAAGAGAATGACAGTGAAAAACAAACAGCAAGAACACGAAAGCTGGAGAGAGTTTGGTATTTATATAAATGAGTTGAGAAAGATTTTCAAAATCAAAACCATCAACTAAAGAAAACAGAACAATGGAAGCCACAAAACAAACACTAACTAACACAATACGTCATGAACAGAACAAACAATAAAAAAAAAGAAAAATGCACACTGCAAACTTCGGATCCAAAGTAAAAGAACAAACGAAAAACTTTGGCTCCAAGCAACAACAACAGTAAATAATTAACACATATAAAAGAAAATAATAAACCTTTTATGTAAATATTAAAAACTGAAAAGACAGAAAATAAAGCTAAATATCGTTCATCTACGTAATTCTTACGCATAACTTGTACAGGTGAGACACACCCTTGCTGCATCACCCTTGCTGCATCACCCTTGCTGCGTCACCCTTGCTGCGTCACCCTTGCTGCGTCACCCTTGCTGCGTCACCCTTGCTGCATCACCCTTGCTGCATCACCCTTGCTGCGTCACCCTTGCTGCGTCACCCTTGCTGCGTCACCCTTGCTGCATCACCCTTGCTGCATCACCCTTGCTGCATCACCCTTGCTGCGTCACCCTTGCTGCGTCACCTTTACTTACTCGCTGTTCCTCCTTACACCAAATACCAAGTTCTTGTAGTCGCATCCCATCCTTCCTTTGTCTAACTTCATTTAATTGAATTCACTGTCCTTCCTCCTTTTCTCTTTCCTTCCTTATATCTACCACCTTATCTGTTCCCACACTTTCATTCCATCCTCTTCTGTCGCTTCCCTCAGGCCTCCACATCCATCCCTTCCTACTCAAACTACTCCTCTTCCTTCAACTCCCTCTAATCCTTCACCAATTCCTGCTTATCTTCCTCCTTCGCCTCCTCAGCCTCCTTGTACGTCTACTTGACATTCAAAGAAAACGTTCCGTAGCACATTATTGTCCACTGCTCCATCGATCGCTCCAATCTTGCATAAAGAGAATAAGTTCTTAGGCTTAAGTGAGACTTATTCCACGGATAAAACACTGCGCCTTCCCGGAAATGAAAATAAAGTAAATAGCTGGAGGGTTTGTCTGCCGCTCCTGCCAGTAAGCTTCAGGATATAGAGTCCCAGGGAGGGTTTGAGCACCAATACCTCTGGAGGCTTTGTTTGCTGCTGCTACTCTCTCTCTCTCTCTCTTTCTCTCTCTGTCTCTCTGTCTCTCTGTCTCTCTGTGTCTCTGTCTCTGTGTCTCTGTGTCTCTCTGTCTCTCTGTCTCTCTCTCTGTCTGTCTCTCTGTCTGTCTCTCTGTCTGTCTCTCTCTCTCTCTCTCTCTCTCTCTCTCTCTCTCTCTCTCTCTCTCTCTCTCTCTCTCTCTCTCTCTCTCTCTCTCTCTCTCTCTCTCTCTTGCAGGACTTCCGCATGTTGCGCCTGGATCGATGAGAGGAGAGAAGAGTTCATCTTTTTTTCTTCTTCTTGTCCTGTGTTCCTCCCTCATTCGATAAGCCTCACCCTTGTCTTCGGCGATCCGCTTCATCACGCACACCTTTCAAGGCATCACACACGCACCCAAGTACTAACAAGATTACTTAAAATAACTCACTTTGTAATTCATCCTGACACAATCTCTTGGTTGTACTCCGTGTGTGTGTATGTATGTGTGTGTGTGTGTGTGTGTGTGTGTGTGTGTGTGTGTGTGTGTGTGTGTGTGTGTGTGTGTGTGTGTGTGTGTGTGTGTAGGAACGGGAAGGAAGCCTCAGTGTAGCTATTCCCTCGCTTCAGACAGGGAAGGGCGGAGAAGACATGCGTGGCGTGTCGTTCTTGGCACAGGAGTAGCGAGGGAGTATCAGGGTGAGGCGGGGTGGGGCGGGGCGGGGCGAGGCGGGGTGTAGTGCTTTCGTCGTGGTGTCTATAACATGCCTTGTCGCGTCGTGTCGTGTCTTCTCACAGCGTATTTTACGGCGTGGTGTAGTGTCGTGGTCGTGGGTGGGCGGTGTACGTAGCCACATACTCAAGGTTGAAGGGCGTGATGGAGGCCACACAATGCTTAGTGCGTGTGTGTTTTGAGAGTTGTGTTTGGACTGCCTCACTAAGCCACCCTCACCCTTTATACACTCAATTCACACGTGGACGGTCTTGGGTAAGCTTTAGCCACGCTCAGAAGATTTGAATAGTAATTACTGACCTCATTCACACTCAAAGGATTTCCATTACTGCCTCCACTTTACCGATGTTTTCATTTTAACTTATTTTCTTCCAGTCATTCATGCAGAGATGCGTTGGTTAACAAACACACTTGCCTCTTTCACGTTGAGAGGATCAAAGTGGTTAGTTATTCATGTCATTCATTGAGGTAAGGCTGTCATCTTCATTCCCATTATTCACTTTCATTTAATTGTACTGATGCCAAAGTGTATATGGTATGCTTGGTGGTCTCTTACTCTACGTATATTAATTTTATTGCGGCTTTGTAAGAGAAACTGGAAACATGGGACAGACGTCACACAACTTCAGCCTTGTTACGCCTTTCATGCTTCGACTATGTGTGTGTGTGTGTGTGTGTGTGTGTGTGTGTGTGTGTGTGTGTGTGTGTGTGTGTGTGTGTGTGTATGTGTGTTTGATGTGCAGCCTTCCGTGCACCGTTGATGAGGAGGCAAACAGGATGGAGGGAGTTAGGGAGTGAGGCAATGGAAGGAAGGAAGGAAGGGGAGAAAGGAAGGTAGGCAGGGGAGGTAGAAAGGAAAGGAGAGACAAAGGAAGGCGGCACCTGATACACACACACACACACACACACACACACACACACACACACACACACACACACACACACACACACACACACACACACACTCTTCCACATACCGTCAACAACCCTTGAACAAAGACTGAAATTCCCACAATGACAAGACTCTCTACACACGAGGACTGAAGCGTCTCGCCAGTCGCCACCCTCTGCCACCTCTTCGTCTATTCTTCGCCACCCTCGCCCACCCTCGCCACCGCCACTTCCTCTCATGGGACGACCTTTACCTTCAGGCTGCAGAGAGGCATCATTAAAGACTCCTGCCGATTATAAGAGTTGGTATTGATCGGTGGAGAAGCAGTTCCATCCACTCCATCTTGAAAACCGTAAATAATTAAGAAATATTTCCCTTCCTTTCTTTCACTGAGATAAACATAAATTTCATCAAAACGTTCATAACAATGTTGACAATAATTTAGTTACCATGACAATCTCCCAAAAACAATTTACATTTGCTTGTGTATATTGTAATTAAAAAATATTCAATAAACATTATGGATTCACTGTCAGTTGTAGGTTTTCATTTTGAGGGTTGTCAATAAACCATTTTATTGTTTTTGTTGTTGTTGTTGTAATTAAGATAACTATAATTGTTGTTGTTGTTGTTGTTGTTATTGTGTGTTGTAACGATGCGGTAGGTATGTCGCCCCACACCCCCCCATTCCCCAACAAAAAAATAAATAAAACAAAGCAAAACACTGAAATAACAAAAACAAAAAACAAAAATATGCACCTTAACTACAAATAATAATAATAATAATAATAATAATAATAATAATAATAATAATAATAACAATAACGTCTTGCTTGGTCATGGGAGTAAAAGTTTAGAGTCCTCTGACCTTACCACTTTTACCACAGAAGTTTTTAATGTCTCGAGTTGCAAGTCTTACGGATAAATCATAATAATAATAACAACAATAATAATAGCAGTAATAACAATAATAATAACAACAACAATAATAATAACATTCGCTCGTTCCCCACATCCCCCCTAAACACACCCAAACTAACACACCCTCTACTTCCCCTCCAACACACACAACGTTCCCCTCACTCGCAGGTCGTTACCCGTCGATTAAGCGTTGGTATTGGCGATATAGGTTTTCGTTTGGCTCCGAGATGAATGATGAAGCACGGAGAGAGAGGGAGGGAGAGGGGAAAGACCGAGGAGAAGAATGGTAGGTAGTGAGAGGGCAAAGGAGTGGGAAGGACAAAGGGGAAGAATGGGAGGTAGAGAGAGGGTGAGGGAGTGGGAAGGACAAAGGGGAAGAATAGGAGGTAGAGAGAGGGTGAGGGAGTGGGAAGGACAGAGGGGAAGAATGGGAGGTAGAGAGAGGGTGAGGGAGTGGGAAGGACAGAGGGGAAGAATGGGAGGTAGAGAGAGGGTGAGGGAGTGGGAAGGAGAAATGTTGAGTGATTCCTTCCTCTCGTCCCCCTCTTTCAAAACCTACATTCTATATACGTTATTTTCTTTCAATTTCACTTTATGGACCAAAAAAAAAGTGATATTGGGAAATAAATCATCAATTTTATATTCATGGCTGATCTTTTATACAATTTATTTTTTATTTTTTTAGGAAATGGAAAATGAGACTACGAGGTTTTAGGAATGTTTGTTGAGATACGCTTTTGTGTGTGTGTGTGTGTGTGTGTGTGTGTGTGTGTGTGTGTGTGTGTGTGTGTGTGTGTGTGTGTGTGTGTGTGTGTGTGTGTGTAAGGGGGTAACAGTCACTGAGGAGAAAGAGTGAACATCAATCTTCCGACAAAAACAGACTGACAAACAGAGAGAAAGGCAGACAGGCACTCAGAAAGACAGACAAACAGACATACAAAATCACACACACACACACACACACACACACACACACACACACACACACACACACACACACACACACACACACACATATACACACACACACACTTAAAATAGGACAGTATTGGAAAATGAATAAATATAAATACTAAATGAAAGTTAAAAACAATAAAAACACCTAATTTGTTTTCGCTTTTCTTCTCCATAAAACAGTGGTCCCAAAACTTTTCGTGTCATTCCCCAGTCTAACACGGAACATGAATCCTGTTTCCCTCATTCACAAAACAGTGTCAATATTCACATACATAACCTAGACTTTTTTTTCCCCGCCACTACTTCGTTACGCCAGAAAATTGTCATATCAGCCCCGAGGGATAATTTACTCCCACGTTGGGAATCACTGCCATAAAGTGTTGAAACATGTACATTTATTAGTATTGCAGCAACATTCCGTAACTAACAAAAGCATAACTTGTCTTGCTGGAACAAAATTTGCTTTAAATTTGTAAATGGTAAAGGATGAAAGTCTTATGGAAATGCTTTGTGCTTTGTTATGTTCACAAATAATTTCCTCGTAAAAGGAATAAAACTGACGGATTTCTTCCTAAAACTATAACATTACGCCTGATAGTCTGTTATAATGAGACAGATAATCACACTGTAATATAATTCGCCTCACCAATAAGTAAATATACAGAAGAATTTTCGTTTCAAAATTTTACGTTAAAAGTTATCACTTATTATTATTTCTAGTAGTATTAGTATCACTACTACTACTACTACTACTACTACTACTACTACTACTACTACTACTACTACTAGTCATCATCGTTGTCATCTTCATCCTTACTCTACAATTTCACTATCTGAAGCCCAATCAATATGAAACTGCTGCTATGTATATATAAAAAAAAGAACATAACATCGAAGTTGGGAGCGAAATTCCTATCGGCATCAAGTTTTCATTTTTCATCTTTAGGGAGCAGCACAAAGCCTCCGGATGTATCGAACGACAGTGTCAATTTCCGGCCGTTTTGAACCCGCATTTTTTCCTCCTTTACGGCGTTGACTCTGGGTTTTGTGTTGCATTGTGTTGGCGCGGAAGGTGTTGTGTGTCCGGACGGATGCTGTTGGTGTGATGCTCCGTTCCGAAACATTTCCACGTTTTTATCACAACAAAAGGAAGCTGAGCAAAGACTGTAAAACAAATTATATACAAAAACATCGCCAGACGCCATTCCATTACAGTAAAAAAAAAGTAGTTTCAGATAATCGAGAGAGGGAGAGAGAGAGAGAAAGAAAAGAGAGAGAGAGAGAGAGAGAGAGAGAGAGAGAGAGAGAGAGAGAGAGAGAGAGAGAGAGAGAGAGAGAGAGAGAGAGAGAGAGATGAAGACATACTCTCGAGCTTAATGATAACAGCGAAGGGGTTGAAGAGTGAAAACAGTGATACATTTTTGCATCATTGGACCATTACCGTGTTCAATGCCATGATAATAATATCATGTAGCTACCTTACTAAAAAACAATATTAATTTTCACACGGTGGAATTGTACAAGATAATTAAAATAACACGGAACACTTAGCCTGCACGGACTTATGGTGCATCAGCTGCTGCTCCAAACGAATGTTATGTTGCTGTATCAAAGTGATGATGTTGCATAAAATGACTCTTACAACGATGCCATGAACGTCAACCATCACTCTGCGTTATTATAATTACAACAAAATTAATCACACTATAATGGTAAGGGAAATTTATTCAAATGTTGCACAATAAATTAAGGAGTTCAAGAGTATCTGTTAGGGTGGGCTTTGCCGCGGCGCTAACTTCAGTCTCCTGGACATTTAAACTTCCTGCAGGACAAGATATCCAAGCCATGAACACACTTTTGACTTCCACATTCCCAGACTTCTCCGACAAAGCGACAAGTGAGGAAGCACACCTGTCAGGGTGATGCTTCGTGTGTCCAGGTACACACAGAACAACACCCTCGCACTGGCAGCCAGGCACAGCACCTCAGAGGCTGCAGCACACACACTAACACCCATCACAACCTGACCGACCTTCCTTCCAGATGATTGATTTAAATAGAACACATTATTAAACTGATTCACATCCGACAGGTAGCTATTTATTAAACGGAAATCTACATAAGTCAGTACTCATAACAATATATTTGTATCCGATTTGCATCCAAACCAGTAACAGATGTGTGATCACCTGACAGACCGACAGGTAAAGGAAGGCAAAACAGCAACACATGACAGGTCCGGCAGCACATTACCTTCCACCTTTACCTGGAGCTGCACAAGGAACACAAACACTGTGCAAAGGGAGCACCACGTCCCTTTCAAGCAGAGTGAACACCAAGCAAAGCTTTATCCAAGGGTAGAGTGTAATGGAAATAAAAATAATAAAAACAAAGTAACAACTCGGTTTCAGAATAAACATATTAAGGAGATCAAAGGTTTCAATTGCAATATACAAATAGCTACTCCAGCACTGCGGACCATTTTTAAAACCAAACCCTTGTATAGATGAAACATGAACCGATGCATATATACAAGTTTATATATATATATATATATATATATATATATATATATATATATATATATATATATATATATACACACACACACACACACACACACACACACACACACACACACACACACACACACACACACACACACACACACACACACACACACACACACACACACACACACACAGAAAGAGAGAGAGAGAGAGAGAGAGAGAGAGAGAGAGAGAGAGAGAGAGAGAGAGAGAGAGAGAGAGAGAGAGAGAGAGAGAGAGAGAGAGAGAGAGAGAGAGAGAGAGAGAGAGAGAGAGAGAGAGAGAGGAGAGAGAGAGAGAGAGAGAGAGAGAGAGAAGGGTGCAGGCATATACTACAAACAGACAGGCACAGACTGACTGACTGATAGATAGCCAGATTCATGTACAATGGATACATACAATCATATAAACCATTCTTATCTCTTCTCTCTCTCTCTCTCTCTCTCTCTCTCTCTCTCTCTCTCTCTCTCTCTCTCTCTCTCTCTCTCTCTCTCTCTCTCTCTCTCTGTCACCGGATCTTCTCCCCGTGTTCCCGAGGCAGGAAGGAAAGGAAAGGAAAGGAAAGGAAAGGAAAGGAAAGGAAAGGAAAGGGAAGGAAAGAGAAGGGAAGGGAAGGAAAGAGAAGGGAAGGGAAGGGAAGGGAAGGGAAGGGAAGGGAAGGGAAAGGGAAGGAAGAGAAGGGAAGGAAGAGAAGGGAAGGAAGAGAAGGGAAGGAAAGGGAAGGGAAAGGAAAGGGCAGGGAAGGGAAGGGTGGTTTACCGTCCCCAGGAAGGAAACATTGTGATGAATCGCACAACCTCACACACTCCCTCGGTGTTCTCTACTCAGCTAACCTTTGTTCATGTAATAGTACTCCACCGTTGTGTTACCTCCTCTATCGTAACCATGTACAAGCTCATGCATCGAAGACTTTTAGTTCAGGTGCAGCGGGTCACGGGGTCACCTTGGCACGGCAGCCTGACCCGAGCGAGGCACACACCACACACCACACACCACACGTCACATGCTCTGGTAGTGAAGCCTCGTCAGGGAATACCATTATGGCATCAAGTACCTGGCAAATGTCTGCTGAAAAGGTCACATCAGCTTGCCTTCTGCTCCCTCAACATCCCACCCCATCCTAACCCCCCCCACCCCCCTCCACCCTAACAACCTCCCACCCACCCTAACAACCCCCTACCCACCCTAACAACCCCCTACCCACCCTATAAAGGAAATTGAAGTCCAGCTCGGCTTTACATTAGGCTTTTAAGACGTGATTGAAACCTCGTAAAAAATAGATTATGAAGACGTGATTTTAGCTTCATGTATTATAACTTTCTAGATTTTCGATATGTTCCTCAGCTAATAGTAAAAAAATGTATACAATAAAAATATTTACCAGTATAATAATAATAAATGTTAAGCGTTCAAGAAATCCTTATGCGGCATCACTTTAGGTTTTATCTTTTTATGTTCCTGTGCCGCCGCTTCCCACTTGTCTGTTGGGAGTCTTTAAAACGGACATATGTGGCTTCGGCTTCAAGAACGGGAATTTCCAAGTGCTTCAGATCTTATTATAGTGATTTTTCCACACTGATAGTTTGGCTTCCGTTGCAAGAAACTACGAATTTTGTCTTCAAGAAATTTTGACTTTAACCCAACGTACGTATATATTTTTCACACTGTCTTCAGCCACTCCGCTCCAACATTACACCTGCACACCATCACACCAACCTTCACTGCAAACCCATGAAACCCATCCTCCTTCTCCTTCTCATTTTCCTCCTCCTCCTCCTCCTCTCGACAAAGGCAACACCATCCTAACGGCCACCATCGCGTCACCTCCAGCACCGCACCAGGCAGGCCACGGCAGCGGAGGGCGGCGCGAGGCTAACTAATACTGCAGGCGTGGAAAGCTATGAAGGTTTTCACTTTACTGTGGATAATAACCTTTCCTTCCCGGAGTGAGGAGCATTGTCTAGGTGCAGCATCCTCCTCCTCCTTACACGCCCCTGGACAATGGTAATGGCCTGCCGAAGTGGCCTTGTCCTCCCCCGACCCATTCTTGGCCCGATGAGGCAGCCACCACCAGACACCCTCCAGCTGACCACTGACTGAAGGAAGATTGTCTTGAAGCAGGAAGATGCAAGATGAAAGAAAGAGACAAGGAGATAGACGGGAGAAAGATGTATGTGGAGAGGTATTTAATGAGAGATAAATGGAAGGAAGAAGAGAAGAAAGGAGGAAGTGGAAGAGTAGAAAATGGGAGAAGAAGGATGAAGAGAGGAGGGAAAAGAAGCGGAAGAAAAGGAAAGGAAAACAAGAAAGGAGAAGTATAAGGAAATGAAAGAGAGGAGAAAAAAGTGGTGGTGATGATGGTGGTGGAGGAGTATAATAATAGTTGTTATTGTTGTTGATGCAATAGTAGCGTTAGTTGTAGTAGTAATAGTAGTTGGAGGAGGAGGAGAAGGAGGACGAGGACGAGGACGAGGAGGAGGAGGAAATGTAAAAGTCAAGTTATAAGAGAAAAGAGAGTAACTTTAATGGCAGTCGCTTAAAGGCATTCAAGTCAATAAAATAAAATAAAAATACTTCTCTACCCCAATACAAATAACACTCATCAAATAACACATCAACAGCGACGCAAACAAACGCATTCCTATCAACCTAACTACCTAACAAACCTAGCAAAAAAATGCACTTCTATTGACCCAACTACCTACGCGGTTTGTGTTGGCGTTGTGGCTTTGATTTCCTTCCAGTTCATTGGGCTACAAAGTGGATTAAACCTTTTACATCGAACGAAAAATGAAATCATGCCGGAATCACCCTTGGGACTGGCTTAAGCACGGGGACTCAGCCATTTCCTTTTCCTTGGGACCAGCTGATGAAGTTGGCTGGAGAGTCAGGGTTGTGGAGGGGGTGTGGGTGGGTCGGGAGAGCTGTGGAGGTAAGTGGGGGTGATGAGAGGGAAGAGGAAATAAATAAATGATCAGTGATGATTGTGGTGATGTAAGAAGACTGATGACGAGGATGTTTTGAAGGAAAAGGAAGGAAAAAGAGATGTAGAGGGAGGAATAAAAATGAGGATGAAGAGAAAAAACGGTGGGGATGGAGGAATGATTGGGGATAATAGCACTTAGATGGACTTAATTGTTGAGGAAGTAATAGTGGTAGTTGTAGTAGTAGTAGTAGTGGGAGGTGAGGGAGTGGCGAGGGGTGGTAAAGGTGATGGGGGGGTGGATGGGGAGGTTGAAGGGGATGGCTGAGGTTAATGAGGCTGGCGAGGGGGAAAAATAACCTGGAAATAAATAGAGGTTGAGTGTGAGGGTTGACAAGGACGATAACAAGTTGTTGATGAACGAGGTTGTTAAGAGACAGGACAACAAGGCGGGCGAGGGGAAGGTAAGGGTTTGCGAAGAGGAAAAACAGGAATAAGAAGAAAATCAACAAGAAAGTAAGTGAATAATGGAGGAAGGTAGTGTTGATAATACCATGAAATGTAGCTCGGGTCATTTAGTGTCTAGACCAACACCAAAAACAGGGAAATATATTATAAGACAAAACAAGGCCTGACCACTGCAAATTTCATGACGGCAACACGCAAACAAAAAAATAATAATTGAATTACCGAAGACAGACTTAACTTGGCGAGAAAAACAAAACAGAAAAACGCAAGAGGAAAATATATTTTTTTGTGAAAATAATGTTCCGTTTATATTTTCCTTTAATTTACATTGACTTAATTAAACAAAACAAGATACTGTAGATTCACAATATGACAAGAAAGCCGAAGTGAAGTAGAGGCACAACGATATTCAAAGGTACATTTAGGCCTAAGGCGATGCAACGAAGGAACTACATACAGGCCATTAAGGTGACTCCACTGTAGGAGGCGTTCAAAGGCTCTCCAATACGTTAACCAATAATGTGGGACGTGAAGGCCTTGGTAAGTGGAAGGAAAGCGATGTAGGCAAGCTAGTGGAAGATGATTGCCCAGCTCAGGGATGGAAATGGTAGGGAGGAGGAGGAGGGAACGGTGAAAAGCTGGATTGCTTCCCTTTAGATGCTGGAGAGAGAGAGAGAGAGAGAGAGAGAGAGAGAGAGAGAGAGAGAGAGAGAGAGAGAGAGAGAGAGAGAGATTACAAAAAACATGAAAGGAAACGTTCAATATAATAGAGCAGTGTTTGCTTCGGTGTGTGTCTGTGTGTGTGTGTGTGTGTGTGTGTGTGTGTGTGTGTGTGTGTGTGTGTGTGTGTGTGTGTGTGTGTGTGTGTGTGTGTCCTGGGGAGGGGGGGGGAGGGGGTGATTGTTACGTCTAAACGCTCGAGGGAATATTTGTTTACAAGCGGGAAAACAAATTCCAATACTTTATTCGCATGTTTTTTTTTTTCCTTTTTCGACTTAATTTAAAACATCACGAAGGTTGGAATAAAAAAAAAATAAAAACACCCTAAAAACAAGCGAGGCCAGGAATGCAGGGAAAACATATTCGTATGCTTGTACGAACACAGCTATGTATGTATGAATGCACGTATATATGTATAAGTTTACCTGTGTGTGTGTGTGTGTGTGTGTGTGTGTGTGTGTGTGTGTGTGTGTGTGTGTGTGTGTGTGTGTGTGTGTGTGTGGTTGGTTCTGCGTTCGACTACACACGGATAGATTTTTTCATGCATGTTTTAGTGTGTGTGGATGTGGAGGTTGAATGCAATGGGTAGGAGTAGTGAGGTGATGGATGTAGGATGACGGCGGTGGGTGAGGGGCATGGATGAAGGAAATGGATGAGGGACGCGGGTGAGAGCTGGGTATACAAATAGTGGATGAATACATGAAACGAGACCAATGGATGAATGCAGTGGGTGAGAGAAGTAGGTGAAGGCAGAGGGAGAAACAGCGGATGAGTGATTAGTATGATGGGAGTGAGTGAGTTAACATGGTGAGTAATGGGAGTGAGTGACTTAAAAACATGAGTGAGTAACAGTAATGGGAGTGAGTTAAGCTATGAGTGTTCACCTGAGTGGCGGCAGATCGGCAAGGTGTCCATCATGAAACGGTGAGGAACGTAGACACACGCGGCACCTCGATGCACTACACTTCATCTTCCGTCGCGTCCGTCAGTCTGCGTGCGTGGTGGTGGGATTCACCCTCACACTTCACATCATAGGAGTCACACACACGCACGCAACACACTCAACACACACGCACGTACAGAGAAGTATACACGCACACTGGGTGGTCGGAAGGCGTTGAGAATACACGCCACAGAGGTCTAAGAGCTTCAAGAATACACACACACGTAGCGGAGTAGCGCCGCGCCGAGCCTCACGCACCACCCAAGCGTTCGGGAGACACTGGCCGAGTAGGCGAGAGCGAGTGGCGTTGTCAGGACAGCTACCACCACCACCACCACCACCCGAGACCCCCACAGCCCCCCACAGCCCCCCAACAGCCCCCCACAGCCCCCCTCCAAGACTCAGGCTAGCCAACCACACACTGCCTACCCTACTTCCCTCTTTCCTTCTCTCTCTCTCTCTCTCTCTCTCTCTCTCTCTCTCTCTCTCTCTCTCTCTCTCTCTCTCTCTCTCTCTCTCTCTCTCTCCTGTTCCACCTCAATTATCTAATAGTAATTGAGAGAGAGAGAGAGAGAGAGAGAGAGAGAGAGAGAGAGAGAGAGAGAGAGAGAGAGAGAGAGAGAGAGAGAGAGAGAGAGAGAGAGTGGTAATTGTTCTTTAGGCCTGAAGGTATACATACATACGTGTATACATAACAAGGGTTCCTACACGAGAATATGCAAACGTAAACACAAGAATTTACATAACACAAGCTCATTCAGTTATATCTCATTTGTAATTCACATCTCTCTCTCTCTCTCTCTCTCTCTCTCTCTCTCTCTCTCTCTCTCTCTCTCTCTCTCTCTCTCTCTCTCTCTCATTCACACCTTAGCTTTCGTCTCAATTTCTTTACTCTGCAACATCGTCACCTCTTCTCCTTCCTTCCCTTCCTTCCCTTCCTCTTCCTCCTCCTCCTCCTCCTCCTTCTCTTCTTCCTCTTCGGCCACCACTACTTCCTTACTCTCTTCATCCTTCCCAAACACCATCCTACACCTCCTCTTCTTCCACCACTACACCTTCAACCACCGCCACCACCACCACCACCACCACCACCACCACCACCACCGCCACCACCACCACCACCACCACCACCACCACCACCACCACCACCACCACCACTTTTTTCTGGCTACCCACATCCAACATCTTCTCTATTATCATCTCCACCAATTTTTTTTTTTTTTCTCTCTTTCTGCTGCTTTTTCTTCCATTATCAGCACCACTACTGCCTTGACTTTTTGTTCTTCTCCACCACCACCACCACCACCAATTCTTCCTCCTCCTCCTCCTCCTCCTCCTCCTCCACCTTCTCCTTTTTTTTATTCTTTTTAGCCTAATCTTCCCTGTCTTCCTTCTCTTTTTTTTTTCTTCTTCTTCTTCTCCTCTTCCTCCGTCTTCTCTTTTTATGTTGCTTATTCTTTTTTTATCCTTCATATCATTCTCTCATTTATACTTTAATTCCTTTTACTCTTCGTGTTATTTTTATTCATGTATTCTGGTTTTTTTTTTTTTTTTACATATTCCATCCAATTATTTTTCTCTGTATTGCTTCTCCTTTTTTCTAGTTTGTCTATATATATATATATATTTTTTTTTTTATCAAATTTCTACACTATGATTTAATTTTCTTTCCATTTCTTTCTTTATTTCTTTCTTGTGGTTCATCTGTGTGTCTGTTTCTGTTTGTTTGTTTGTTTTAGTATACGCTTGTCTGTCTGTCTGTCTGTTTGTCTGTCTGTTTGTTTGTCTGTCTGTTTGTCTGTCTGCTTGTTTATTTGCCTTCATGTGTATGTCGGTTTGCTTACGTGTGTGTGTGTGTGTGTGTGTGTGTGTGTGTGTGTGTGTGTGTGTGTGTGTGTGTGTGTGTGTGTGTGTGTGTGTGTGTGTGTGTGTGTGTGTGTGTGTTCACGCTCTTAATTTTATCTACAATACATAAACTAAACGTTTAAACACAAAACAAATATTTACGATTATCTATCCAACAACCTCTCTTTCTAAATTTCATCTGTCCAATTATCCTTCTATTTATTCTCTCTCTCTCTCTCTCTCTCTCTCTCTCTCTCTCTCTCTCTCTCGTCTCTCTCTCTCTCTCTCTCTCTCTCTCTCTCTCTCTCTCTCTCTCTCTCTCTCTCTCTCTCTCTCTCTCTCTCTCTCTCTCTCTCTCTCTCTCTCTCTCTCTCTCTCTCTCTCTCTCTCTCTCTCTCTCTCTCTCCAAACCCATTTTCGCTTCACTATCAGACACAATAACTTTCTGGCTCCTTTTCGGTTTTTTCTTTTCCATGAGAGACCAATTAAGACTTCCATTAGGGAGGAGCCTTCTTGGGGACACTCAGGACCCTTACACCCTGAGCGAGGATCTACTGCAAACCCTTCGCTGTAGACGTGTTGTAACTGATGGTCTTATAGGTTAGACTAGGAGCTGCGTACGTACGACCTTATGGCATCACTCTTTCTTTATCATCCCACCTTATGACTACCTGTTCGTCCGTTTCGTTTGTTTATTAGTTTGTCTCCATATCCTTATTATATTACGTGGAAAGGAGGTGAATCTTAAACGTTAAAGAGAAAAATACTTTGCGTGGAAAAAATCGTAATAATGATAGAGATGCATTAAAGAATTTTGAACCGCCATAATATTCACCCCGATAACTTACTGCAATTATTATAACTCTGTCGACGCAGCAGGAAGCCATCACCGCGGCACATCCTCTTTAATACCGAGACTGAAAGATTTCACACCGACCAGCGGCTTTGATTACTTCATGACTGGCTCTAAGGTATTCCAGAACCAGGCCAAAGGATCCTCAAAGAGTTCAAGATAAAGAGGGAGGAGGTGGGGAAGAAAATAATTTGCCGCTCATCAACCTCACAGGAGCCTCGGCAGCACTTGATTGGGTTTAGTTTATTAAATAGGAAGGAGTTCAGATCATGCTCATCAGTCCGTGAAGCCCAACATAGATGGCGTTGTCTGCAGCCCAATTGTGAACCTTAAGGTATGATACTCTTACTCATCTCTTCTGATTGCTTCCCCCTCCTACCCTACTACTCCTCCTCCTCCTGCTGCTCTTCTTCTTTCTTTGCTTCTCTTCTTCTTACTTCTCCTCCTCCTCCTCCTCTCCCGGCACTTGCTCTCTGATATTATCTCTTTCCCAACCCCCATCTTCTTTCCAACCAGTCTCTTTCACCTCTCCTTTCCTCGCTTTTTCCTCTTTCTTTTCTTCCTTCTCCTCCTTCACTTGTTTGCTCCTCCGCTGGCAGGATGATAAATAGGGCGAGGAAAAAAATAGTAGGTGATGCAAAAGGGAGAGGACACGTTGAAATATGGGTGATGGTGAGGGATGGGCAACGCAGGGGATAAAACAGGTTGGGAGGGCGGTGAGGGAATGTTGTGAGGAGGAAGATGGACGGCGAGGGGGGGAAGGAGGAGGAGGATAACAGTGAGAATAAAAAATAAAAAAAAAATAGCAATAAGAAAATATAAAAAAGTGAGAATATATAACGTAACGTGTGATTAAAGTCTTCTGTTTGGCGCTGAATTGATGGAGCCGAGGATTTGCATTCGAATTTCATTAATTTCCTCTCAGCTCAAGAAATATAGTGATAAAATACCGACTTTGCGGAATTTTTGGCGGGTTAATGCAAGACGAAGTGGTAATCGAAGTGAGGGTGAGGAAGGAATGTGTCTGTATGTGAGGGTGGTGAAAAGGGGGGAAGGGAGGCCAGGTGTGTGTGTGTGTGTGTGTGTGTGTGTGTGTGTGTGTGTGTGTGTGTGTGTGTGTGTGTGTGTGTGTGTGTGTGTGTGAATGAGTTGAAGTGCGTGTGTGACCTACGAGGAAGTAGATGAATGAGTGAGTGAGTGAGTGAGTGAGTATAGTGGTTGTTGTACTCGACTCACCACCTAAAGGTCCTAAGTTCTAATCAAGGGTCAAGCAGAGGGTAGTGAGGCGGGTCTCCTTGCATGTTGTGGTTTCAGTTCACCAAACACAGAATTCCATAGATGAAGGCAAGATGTGACCTCACTGTCAGGCAGGAGCTTAAGGCCAACAGTCATGAGAGAGAGAGAGAGAGAGAGAGAGAGAGAGAGAGAGAGAGAGAGAGAGAGAGAGAGAGAGAGAGAGAGAGAGAGAGAGTGAGAGAGAGAGAGAGAGAGAGAGAGAGAGAGAGAGAGAGAGAGAGAGAGAGAGAGAGAGAGAGAGAGAGAGAGAGAGAGAGAGAGAGAGAGAGAGAGAGAGAGAGGTAAAGAGCTTCCGTTATAATACCAACACAAAGTGGTAATATGAGAAAAGAAAGATTGTTTACCATAAGCAACGAACAGAATATAACATGGATCAGGAAAGCATGGAGTAAGTGGAGGCAGCAGGTGTGTGAGGAGGACGTAGAGGTATTACTAACTTTCCTCCTCATTCTTTACCTCTTCCTCTTACTTGTCCTCCTCCCCTGCCCACCACCACCACCACCACCATCACCACCATCACCACCTCCTCCTTCCTCCTCCCTCACCCAAAAGAGAGTCGCCACCACTGAGGACAACAAACCTTCGCTCCAATTCCCTGCTGGAGTCCTCGCCGCCATTATTCTCGGTCGAGGCTCCATTCACTGCCCCGTCGAGTTTGATCAAGATTACTCACACACAATGGAAGCGCCGCCACCGCCACCACCGCTGCCACCGCCGCCACACCCACCTCCACCCCCTTCCACCACTACAAATGTCACTATCTCCTTTGGCCAACACCACAATTATTTCCTCTGCAACCACCACCACCACCACAATTACCACCGCCACCACCACTGCCTTCTCTATTCAGTGCCCAAACTATCCTTCCTCTACCATTACCACCACCACTACCATCACCATTACCACCACTAACCTTGCTTCCCTTCACCACTGCCACCGCCGCACAAACACTCGCATATAAAAAGGAGAAGCAACAAGTGACAGTCGGAATGGTGTTAAGAGTTGCCACAAACCCTCTACTCGTGGGCTAAAAATTTCAGCTCTGCAAGACAACAGAAACATAAAATCATCTGGTGAAGTTGTTGTTTTTTTTTCCCCCGCAAAGAGTAAGTTATAAAAGAAGGGTGAGGAAGAGGTGATTCAGGGTTTGCTTGCAGTGTTTTTAGTAATCACTGTGGAGATGAGTTTAAAAAGTTGGCTGGCAAAAGTTGTTGAAGGTCACGACTTGAGTGATGGTCATGAAGCTTCGGTGTAAAAAACGCACTTGATTTTTTCTTGCCGCTAAGTGAATGAGAAAACATGCCATAACACCATCAGGCAAGACAGGTTAGTAATACAAGGTAACAGATGAAAGCAAGAAGACATAGATGAGTTGAAATCTGTGTCTCTATATCGCCAATTGTTTCAAAGTCACTTGCTAAATGTTACTCGTCGATATTAATTATAATTGCAATTTTAGTAGTGAAGCAAAGCACTGGAGAATGACGTGCCAATAAAGGGAGTCTCGCCAACGCTAAAATGAATTAACTAAAAAAAAAAACATTTATGCATAAATTGAGTTATGAAATATAAGTAATGGTATATCAGAACAGTGCCAATACAAGTCAAAGATAGGAAGCAAAAAAGTAAGACTGGTTCACTTTTAAAACTGTATGGCATTGTAAAAAAAAATGATAACGTTAGTACGCCTGTCGCTCATTGAAATATACTTGAGTGAAGACTTCTGGGCATTATAAAGCCTAATGTTAAATAATATATTGTTACAGTATGTCTGTCATGACGTTTGAAATATGTTTAGCGAGGGCATTTTATGAGCATTCAAAAGCTTGCAATGTTAAAGTGATTACACTCACCAGCATCCAACGTCTGATTCCGTACAAACCCGCGAAACATATACAAATGTGATGACAATTAAAATGTAATCATCGAGGGTGGGAAGCAGCGCGGCCACAGCAGGATGACAGAGCCATGATGTGCAGTAAAGTCTGGTGTTGAACCCAGGACAGCGGATCAGCTCCCATCACTACGCCTTATTACGTCAAGGCAAACACAGCTTTACACTGGATGGATTTTTGTTTCCACGTTTTGGTTCGTCTTACCTGCGCCTCTTCCCGTCGGCGAGGACACGGCATGACTTCCAGCTCAGCTCAACAACGAGACACAAAGCCGCAGAGGCACCGTCTGGCGGCCTTGAGTCACGCAAAGGTTTCCTCGGTGCATAGGGAAGCCTCACTCAAGGGACGATCCAAAGAGCCCTATTCCCGCCCTCTTCCCCCCCTCAATAGCTACCGAATGACCTTTCAAGTCAAGTAATACAAGGAAGAGGTGGTCGGGTATGTCTCACACACGCCGGAACTCATCGTCTGTTGTCATTAAGACGGACATCTGTCTGTACGTAAATGCCAACATAGCATTCCTATGACACATTCCATCACTTCGAGACAATGAAGCAGCTGTTCCTGAAGCGTGACCAAAAAGTACTGCACGACGCGTCTTTAAAGTGATCTTGACCAAGTGTTAGAGGCTGTTCACCTCCTGCAGACTGTTCCTCTCAGGCTTAAGTCGTGGTGAGCGTTGGCCTGTGAAGAGCGTTCCATCATGCCCGTGTAACCTCATCCACCCTGTTGATGCCTTGTGTTGCCTCCCCAAAGGTTAAGCAGCGAGTCACGGCAGGTAAAGGATCATCTTTGTTTGTTGTTGTTTCAAAGTTTATCCTGCGGCGACAGTTTAATCTCTCCTTAAAGTGTGTTTCCTCTTTTACTGTTATATATATATATATATATATATATATATATATATATATATATATATATATATATATATATATATATATATATATATATGTTAAACATGAAAAATGATAAGCTTGCATGGAAAACAAATTTGTCTTCCAAGAGTGTGATCCATTTCATTTTTTTTTCCTTCTAATATTAGGCGTCGCGTGTTTTGGTCGACGAGGGAGTCATTACGGCGGAACAACTTCCTCTTCTGGTGTGGACGGAATATTGATGACAGAGAACCTTAGATGGTACCCTCTGGCGCTACGTGTGTGTGTGTGTGTGTGTGTGTGTGTGTGTGTGTGTGTGTGTGTGTGTGTGTGTGTGTGTGTGTGTGTGTGTGTGTGTGTGTGTGTGTGTGTGTAATTTTTTTTCTCACTTTTCTTTGCATGCCCTTGCTTCCTCTCCACAATAAACACATATATAGACATTATATATTGGTCCCTCTCACCAGCTCCGTCTGTCTGTCTGTGTGTATGTCTGTCTGTGTGTGTGTCTGTCTGTGTGTCTGTCTGTGTATGTGTGTGTGTGTGTGTGTGTGTGTGTGTCCGTGCGTTGGGTCGCGGCTGACACACATCTGCATCTCATAACAACACGCCGCCTC
>JAPQNM010000042.1:3579787-3589787 GCA_029783475.1 Metacarcinus magister | reverse complement strand
CAGGCACGAGAATAGCCTCTGTACCTCTAACTATGTTCTCTTTTAACACAAAAATATAATAATAATACTATACAAATACAATAAAATAAAATACAGAAAAGGAGAGAGTAAGTAATTGGCTCTTTTGATGTAGTTATGACTGCCAGCGTGAATCACTGAGAGCATTACTACTACTACTACTACTACTACTACTACTACTACTACTACTACTACTACTACTACTACTACTACTACTACTACTACTACTGCTACTTGCGTGAGAATTACACAGGCAAGGAAAAGAATATAATGGATGGTGTAATTTCAAGCCGCAAATTATTCGTTCTGCAAACACAAGACTGAGAGGAGCTGAGGTTAAGGGCCCGAGAGGGTTATCCTTTCATTACCACTACTTACACACAGTTATCCAGACCACCGTCACGACCATACTGACGTGGGTGAGAAAAATGAAGTGAAAATTATAATGAAAAGAATAAAGACCACTAGATAATGCTTCATAATTGCAGCCATTACTTAGTGAGACACGAGCCAGGTAAACAGAACAGAAACACCCAATAAAACCGGAGAAAAGCGCCAAATAAAACATAAAATAACCACAAAATAAAATATAAAATAAACACAAGATAAAACAGAACAGAAGCACCAAATAAAACAGGACAAAAACACGAAATAAAAAAAATACTGAAACACTAAATAAAATCTCAGAATAAGACTCAACCATCTGCTTCCCTTCCACTAATTCATCTTGGAATATCAATGAAAAAAAAGTATGTAAAAATGTTTCAAAAAGACGAAAAAACCGAAGAGCCAATTTCTCTTTTTAGAGAAGGGAAAACTTTTTTTTATTCTTATCATTTTTCCCTTGGTGTCTCTTCAGCCTTGATCGATTTTCGTGAACTTGTGGGAGAGGCAGGGATGAGGGAGGAGAGGGAAGGGTGACGGAGGGAAGTGAAGGAGGGGAGGAAGGGGAGAGTTGAGGATGAGAAGGAGGCAGTAAGGGTAAGAGAGGACTGGGAAGGGTGAGGGAGAGGTAGAAAAAATCCAGGAGAGGTTGGGGTGAGGAAGTATATGGTGGAGTGAAGGACGTATTAAGAAGATACAGAACTGCTTCATTTTCTTGAATGTTTCACGGATCGCCTCGCCCCGCCGCGTGCGTCAAGGTGTCTTTCCCTCCGTAATGAACGTAAAGAAGGTGACACTAATATGATATAATATGAAGGAGAAGATATTAGAATGAATGGAGGACACTAGTCAAGCTTAGCAACCCCACATGAAATTATTAAAAGCAAAAGACAAAGAAAAAGAAAAAAGGAGAACACACTGAGAAGCAGAATGATGACACTTTTCCTGCGCAGTATGTGAATATTTTATTTTCCTTCGGTTGGTCTCGTCTCTATGACTCGACTCTCCACTCAGGCGAACATTATATCCGGCTTACCCTTGCCCTGCTCTCCCCTATCCCTCCTCGCCCGAGCTGCCGGCAGGAAGACGCACCTCGTTGTCATTAGCGGGTTTGTGTCTCTAGACTAGATGTCCAAAACGTCCCAAGGTGAACACAAAGGACACTTCGACCCCGCCGTCTCGCACGAAAAAAAACCCCCCACTAAATAAAGTAAATGTAAAATAGACGGACCCGCCTTCCATTAGTGCACTTTTACATTAGAAACCATGTGTGTGTGTGTGTGTGTGTGTGTGTGTGTGTGTGTGTGTGTGTGTGTGTGTGTGTGTGTGTGTGTGTGTGTGTGTGTGTGTGTGTGTGTGTGTGTGTGTGTGTGTGTGTGTGTGTGTGTGTGTGTGTGTGTGTGTTGTGTGTGTGTGTGTGTGTGTGTGTGTGTGTGTGTGTGTGTGTGTGTGTGTGTGTGTGTGTGTGTGTGTGTGTGTGTGTGTGTGTGTGTGTGTGTGTGTGTAAATGCGCGTACCTCTCCTCAGACACACCAGATAATCGTTTCCACTCTCCTTTTAAGACTCTTCCACTCGTTTTCACCTTAAGTTCTCCTCTCGCCGTCCCTCCTTCCCGTGGGCGCGAGGCTTTAGAAAACACTTCACATAATAATAACAGAAAACTCAGTATGCGGCCAGGCTCAATGTGGGTCACGAGGAGGAAAAAAAATCACAAATGAGGCCACGAAGTTTCCATACTAATTACGAAACACGAATTGAGTTTTCATACACCTGGAGCCTCAGTAGATCAGGTAAGAATTCCAGCCACTGATCACATTGTCAGGATATCGATGTCTGAATTAGGAAGCTCTTGGTGCAACGGAGAAGAACACGCTCCCCCCCCACCCACCCCCCAGCAACACTGAGGGAGGTGCAGTTGACGTAATGATAATAGTAAAATAAAAAAATAAAATAAAAAGTTACAAGTAAAGAAAAGATAGATAAAAAAAATTTAATTCAATATCCTTGAGTACAACTAAATTTGGTGTGTGTTAGTAAGGCAGCTACACCTGAGTCTGATGCCTTCTGTGTCAGGTGTGCTGTGTCCTTTGAGTTAAAAGTAGCACGTGATGCATAGAAAAGTGCAGCGCACAATACTATGCAGCCCCACGCACCTAAGAGTAAATATTTTCAGCTTTTTTTTCATCCAAAATTAACTATATCAAAAAAGTGTGCACAGCCAGGGACTCTTTTGATGATGAAATAGTGTCTCCTAATGAACATACAGCTTTCATAATGACACTTTGCACTAAATAGGGTTTTAAAAATATGTTTTATTTCATGTAAGTGTTTTGTATCGTGTAGTTTTAATTTGCGAGTAAAGATATTAATTGAAACCATTATCATCATCTTAATTGCCACACACTAGTTCATATATTTTTTATTATCTAATTTACTCAAAGGTTTTATTCTCGTGTTATGTCCACATAAACTTAATAAAAAACACTTGCCGCCAGTACTGCGGGCTATTCTGGGCTCCCGCACTACTGGCTTGTCGAGACTCATGTGTTCCATACATTTTTCCCACCAAGAGAGGGAAGACCTGTACCTGGGTAAAAAAAAAGAAAGAAAGAAAAAAAAACCCGCCCCAGGTTGTTTGCGTCCCCAGCCCAGGCAGCAGCAGGGACTCGTGTGATAAGAGTAACTATATCTTTATGTTTTTTCAGTAGAATTCACCTCGCCTGCCACGCACCTGACACACACTGTCACAATAACATTAACAGTTAATCGAAAACACAAGATAATAAACTATTTCGTGACATGCAGATAAATACCAGTCCAAGGACAACATGATAAGAAAAGACTTCTACTTTGATCTTGTGATTCACGTGTTACCAAGGCATGACTCTCCTTTTGTCTGTGTCAGTTCCAGCACGACTAAAAACACAATATCACAACACAACACTATTTACTACACGAAGGAGAGGACGGATCGTTTACACTTTACCTTAGGAAATTATATAACGTAATGTTTTAGAAATGTTAAATAGTTTTCTTCGCCAAATGTAGTTTGATTTCATTGTTTTATTAGATATATTTGGAGAAAATAATTACACAACAATCATTATCCCAATCCCATGAGTGTTGTCGGCAGGTGTTTTGGAAGGACAGTGTCACTTCAATAGTTGTCAAGTCGTATGAGCCAACACGTGCTTAGTGCTGATGTGTTCCATTACGTACTCGGAAAACGAGGAACACTTTCAAGACACAATTACCAGATCAATTAGTGTGTGTGTGTGTGTGTGTGTGTGTGTGTGTGTGTGTGTGTGTGTGTGTGTGTGTGTGTGTGTGTGAGTGTGTGTGTGTGTGTGTGTGTGTGTGTGTGTGTGGTGTGTGTGTGTGTGTGTGTGTGTGTGTGTGTGTGTGTGTGTGTGTGTGTGTGTGTGTGTGTGTGTGGGTGTGGGTGTGTGTGTGGGTGTGTGTAATACAAAGTTCATTCCGTTTCTCTTTGCTTTTTTCTTGATGTCCCTCCGGACTACCTCCTTCGTTTCCTTTGTCTTCCACACACCCTCTCCGCCACCACACTTCCCTTCACAACGCACCTCCTCGTTATGCTGCTGCTTCCCTCCTCACGTCTTCACTGCCTCAACTCTACCTTAACGTCTTAGCGACGCCTTAGCATCACCCTCATCTCACCTTCACACACCCTTTCCTTCTGTTACCTCTCCCTTATGCCCTTAACTCACCTTCTCACACCATCTCCTGTCCCACCTGCCTACCAGCTAATTGCCGCCGTGCCCTCCCTCCCTCCTGACCACACTGTCTCCCTTAATAGTTTAATATTGGACGGTGACAATCACGTAATGTCCCCAAAGAGGGAACACTTATCCAATTTCCAGTGGATGGAGGAGGTGACTCACACTGTTGTGGGTTTTAGGGCGGAGGGCGCCCGGCGACGCGACCTGACGCATCATGCCACGCCCGAGGGGCTTCACCCTCCACTGTGTTGGTGCGGCTCACCATTACCTGCACCACCTCACACACTGGCAAGCCTTTCCTGCTTCAAAGAAAGTGTGCTCAGTTTCTTTACTCGAACAAGGAAAAAAGAAGTAAACAAAAGATAAAGTAAAGAGATAGATCGAGAAAAAGATAGATAAAGAGAGAGAACACACTCACATAATGCATGCATATATATATATATATATATATATATATATATATATATATATATATATATATATATATATATATATATACCAGGGTGACATCCTCTTTAAAGAAGGTGTATCCTAGACAAGGCGTCTACACAATATACATTCACATACATTCCCTCACATCTTTGCTTCAAGGCCACTGGAGAGCAAGGACCAATCCTCACCGTACCACACTGCGTGAGGGTCAAACTTGCAGCACAACCAACGCTTTCCACATCAGGGCCAAACAACAGTTATTTTGTCCTTTCCTCGCCATAATAACCCCATCTCCTTCCACGCTGCTGACCGGATCACCTGAACAGACCAGGTGCGGGGAACTTCCCGGGAAGGCCGTTGAGGCTGCATCTCTATTCATGCATTCGCAACTGCTCTCCATTCAACTCTATCACACACAAGCATTCTTCTTTCTTCCACATAAATTCCTCTTGTATCTAACGCTATCATCACCCTGTTCATCCATCTAATTCGTGGTCTTCCTTTCAGCCTTACACCTTCACATTTGATCCAGTAATATTTTCACTAATCGATCCTCCTCCATTTTCTTCACGCGTCCAAACATTCACACAACACTCCCTACTCTGCTCGATCAGCCAATTCTGATATAAGTTTTTTTTTTTAATCGAAGGACGCTAAAAACACATCTTTACCTTCCGCCAAATACTTTTTTCACATACTTGTCTCACATCAAACCTCTGATCTACGCATCCTATTCCTCTTCTAAAACAACTCTGCTTACCACAAATCACTCCTTCCTTACCCTTTATAATCTTGATTAATACTCTACCAAACACTTTACTGATAAGACTCAATAGACTTGTACACCTAAAACTAGTTACTAGTACATTCAAACTTGTCATCTTTATTGTTATACACAGGAACCACACACGCAATCGGCACAACACTGTTCATTAAGTATTCATTTAGGAGTCTGACTAACCACTCAACAACAGTCGCTCCGCCATTTTTCAAACATTCTTCCACACACCCATCCAAGCTTGCAGCTTTCCTTGCTTTATCTCCCTTACTGCCTCCTGCACTTCCTCCCTCGTGATCAATGATTCATTCAACTCATTCAATTCTCCTAACACATATATTTCTTGCTCCTTTCCCACTGCAACAATCTCCTTCTCCCTCTCCTCCTCTACATTGAGGAATATCTTGAAATGTTCTATCCATCTCTTCCTTACAGTATCCTTCTTGCTAAACATTCTACCATGCTTTGCTTTCACTCTTTTTTCCCTTTTGCATCAGTTTAATTTCTTTTCAAAACACTTTCTTATTCTGATTCACATTATCGTATTGTTTCTAACATTTCCATAACAATTACAACAATGACATGAACGCTACAACGGATGGCACAACAAAGCATTTATCATATAGTGTAAATACAACGTCATCAAAGCTCCTCAAGTGGTATAACAAACATAACTTTTCCATCACTTTATAACATGACGCTATTCTTTACATTCCAGGCAGCCAATGTGTCGTTGATCGCGTCTGTATCGTAGCAGCTGACACGGTGTCCGGCTGGAAGGTGTTTGGAAGACCAACACATTCCCTCCATTCAGAGTTTTCTCCATGTTTCGTAACAATAATCAATAATATAAATTAAGTGCTCACCTCATACTAAAAACGGAAATGTTAAGTGCAATACGTAGAAATAACAAGAATGAAAGGTATATTATTAGTTAATTCTTTATATTTTCTTTATTTGTCATTACTAATATTTCTCCTTTATCATTATCATTGCGTCAGCTGCACCTCCGTCAGTACCGGCGGGGCGTGTTATGCTGCACTGCACCGGGATTCTTCTTATTCAGACATCCATTGGTTCAGCGGTGCAGCCATATAGATAAATGTTAACTAATCATCATTATTGCCTGCTGCTGCTCTAGTTAATGTATTGCACCTCCGACACAAGGCGGAAAGATTAATACTGTAGTAGTGTGACACATTCTGCGGCGGAGGAAAGAGTGAAGGAAAGAAGGCAGAGGGATTCCACGTTTGTAATTAATTCTAAAATAATAATTCCATCTACATTGTTTTAATTTTATTGATATTTTTCTTTTAGCTGTGATGCTCTGGTTGTTACTTCCAATCAGCACTCAGTTGATTGCATTGTAAAGTGCAGGCACACGATGCACAGGAAAATGATAAATGTGTGTTTATCACGCACACGTGCCTCGCTATAACACTTTAGAGGTGGCCGTTGTAAAGGTGATGCAGGAAAGGCAGCGGCTCAATCGCTCGACTCATTACAATGTGAACTTCGTGAATACCCTGCGTGGAGTGCGTGGACACTCATTACACTAAACTGTTGAGACTCAGTCATTCCGTGTAATTACTGACTTGACTCTGCATGTGAAAAGAGTTAGTGCCACAGTTAGTGCCACAATGTTGATGTGGTTTGTGGTTTGTGGTTTGTGGTTTGTGGTTCCCGCTCGTCACGCCACGTCATGTTTCTCGTACACCAGCGAGTGGCTGAAATAATCTCATTGTAATCATAGTGATTCAGAGCGTGTCAAGTGGAGCTTAGTGGGCAACACGACCCTAAAAGTGGCGCCACTACAAACGAAGCATTTCTTTACAATTGGTGTTCATTTTGCTTTACATGGAATAATAACGATGTTTGGTGCGTGTTGTGCATTATGACATGATGACATGAGTGGTGCAGGCCAAGTCAGCACTGCCTCGGCCTCCAAGGGAAGTGTCAGCACTGCCTCGGCCTCCAAGGGAAGTGTCAGCACTGCCTCGGCCTCCAAGGGAAGTGTCAGCACTGCCTCGGCCTCCAAGGGAAGTGTCAGCACTGCCTCGGCCTCCAAGGGAAGTGTCAGCACTGCCTCGGCCTCCAAGGGAAGTGTCAGCACTGCCTCGGCCTCCAAGGGAAGTGTCAGCACTGCTTCGGCCTCCAAGGGAAGTGTCAGCGCTGCTCCGGTGTCAGCACCGTCAAGGCATCTTCCGGCTGCCTCTTTCAGCACGCAGCGCGAATGACATTATCTTGCTTGTTCCATTTGCTTACATTTGCATAAAAGACCGGCTTGTGTTGTTATGTTGTTGTTTTTCCAGCACAAAACATTAAGACGAACATGGACGTGAATAACCGTGTAGGCAGCAACACCTTTATGTTGACACAACAACATTCTCGTTACATCGTGAAACTCTAAAATATGACTCATTAATTTCTTATAATGAATTTACTTAAAGCAGAAAACATTTACCTGGACATTAAAAAAATACTCTTATTCTGTATCTAAAACAGCGGCAAAGTAACAGTAATGGCACAGCAAACTCAAACGACACACAACGGCTTGCAAAGTTCCCGGAGGACTCTCGTAAAATCAGGCCTATGATGATTAAGGCTCAGCAGATGACAAGGATAATGAGGAAGAGAAATAAGTGAAGCAACAGCGGCGCCGTGGGCAAGGAGGGTGCAGGAGGGCGGGTCAGCAGCTGGTCGGGGGAATGCCGTGTAATGCCTTTGTACTTATACTCTTTTATCCCCTGAACAGGTGCTTTACCACATCATCCCGGGTACTCCCAAAAGCCTTCACTTAAGCTATCGGCGCGACACACGGACACACGGACACACGGACACGCGGAGCCACCACACAAATTGGTGATTAATTTCCTCCTCCACGGTGTCCTTCCCCTCCTTTACACCTTTCCTCAGCAGCGTTGCTCGCCCCAGTGCCCTCTCTCAGAAAGTTGAGAAAAGGAAAGTGTAAAAGGAAAGTGTAAAAGGAAAAACGGGGGGGAGGGAGGGAGGGAGGGAGGGAGGGAGGGAGGGAGGGAGGGAGGGAGGAAGTTAAGGGGAGGTGAATGGAAATGGGACGTAAGGAGGAGAGAAGAGGGAGGAGTTAAAAAGAGTGGGATGAAAAGACCTTTAAGGCAGCCCAGCCCACCGAGGGAAGGGCGGTTGTAAGGCTTCTAGAGTGAGATGAAAAAAGTCTTTTGATAACCAGCAGCTTCCCGAATAAATCCCTTACCTCTCCACCCACCCACCCACCCACCGACCACCTCATGTCCACGCCCACGTCACACCCTCATTTCCAACACAACCTTCACCTCCTTCGTTATGAGATGTTTCCATTGCTAGTCCAGTATCATTAATCACTCTCTCGCGGTGGTGATGACTCCCTGCAATGCGTCATCATCATCATCATCATCATCATCATCATCATCATCATCATCATCATCATCATCATCATCATCATTATCATTATCATCATCATCATCATCATCATTATCATCATCTTCATCATCGCTTGTGATCAGTAGTACGAAAGAATGTGTGCTGCACCTCATTATCTCATTGTTCACTAAGTTCAAATTGCTTTCCCTTCGCCCTTCTCCATCTCTTTCTCCTCCTCTTCCTCTTTTTATTCTTCTCATGCAATCCTGGTTATGCTACTCTTCTTAATTCCAACTCATGTTCCCACTTGTTCGTATTTTCTCTCTCTCTCTCTCTCTCTCTCTCTCTCTCTCTCTCTCTCTCTCTCTCTCTCTCTCTCTCTCTCTCTCTCTCTCTCTCTCTCTCTCTCTCTCTCTCTCTCTCTCTCTCTCTCTCTCTCTCTCTCTCTCTCCTGGTTATTAGTCTCATGAAGGTGGAGGCGCAGTGGTAAAATGTGAGGCAATCTGGGCGGGCAGCACTGGCGGCTTTCTCATCAGGCGACCAATAGCTGCAGAGTTATAATGAGATTTCGAGCATTTATCAAGGCCCGAAAACTTTTACGACGACATTATCATCATACTTAAAGAATGGCTCTTCTTGCGACTCTGAGATGAAGTTCAAAGAGTCTTATTTCTGGAGTCCAGACATCGTGTCTCGGCCTCACTTTCGGGGGAGTGCTAGGGTAAGGATGTTCGCTCGAGACACACTTTGTGACATAATTTGTATGAAAACTCCTTTGGACGTCCAAGGAATTCTATAAGAAAAGTCATAATTCTGTACTGAAAGCTCTCACACAACATTTTTTTTATCTAAAAACAAAACTCAGTGGCGGATTTATCGGGGGTGCACGTGCCCCCTGTGCACCCCCGATATATATATATATATATATATATATATATATATATATATATATATTATATATATATATATATATATATATATATATATATATATATATATATATATATATATATATATATATATATATATATATATATATATATATATATACATATATATAAAAATATATGTGTGTGTGTGTGTGTGGTGTGGTGTGTGTGTGTGTGTGTGTGTGTGTGTGTGTGTGTGTGTGTGTGTGTGTGTGTGTATTTTCTAGTTTCAAATACCATGCATACATGTCTCAACATATGTTATTTTTGTTTTATGGTGCAGGCAAAAGGTTCTGGATCCGTCCCTGAAACTAAAGACAAAACAAAGACTCAGCCGTTTATTT
>JAPQNM010000042.1:3567287-3572287 GCA_029783475.1 Metacarcinus magister | reverse complement strand
TGTGTGTGTGTGTGTGTGTGTGTGTGTGTGTGTGCCGGTTATGAGTTCCGGAACACAACCTTAACAAGACTCGGTTTGTTACTTATACAAATAGATATAACAAAAGGAACCTACGAAATATAAGGGAAACATGATTAAAACCAACCATCATTATAATTTTGAGTATACGAAAAAAAATGGAAAGAACGTCAAAAATTAATTAAGGGTGTTAGAGACGTCTATATATCCTGAACACTAATTAACTAATCATCGAGCTTCTGTGAGGTAGCTGCTGCGTTCATATTTCCTATTCCTCTTGTCATGTTTCATTATATAACGTCCTCATACAAATTTATCAACTCAGTTTTAATTTTTGTTCACGTGTTCCTGTTTATTCGTGTTTTGCTTCAATTTCTTCTCCCTTGACATTGCGGAGTCTATGTCTCACTAAAATAAATTAAGCAAATTCCACTTTTAATCTCTTTCTTTCTCTCTCTTGTGCCCTCCATTCCTTGGCTTGGGAGTCCAGTAGCGTTAATTTTCAACTTACTTTTTTCCTTTATCTATTCATTCTGATATGTAGTCCTTTTTCTTCACGTTCATTCTGCGTCATCATTCCTGCGTCAAACTGCTCTTCCAGTTTCCAGTCTTGCTTGACTTGGACGCGGGAAATGGACAGCAATGAGGTGTGACAAGAACGAGTGTGAGGCTTTCAGTTTCCCAACCAGTGACGGAGACACTTATGGTAGTGTTAACACCTACTAAATCCTGAAGTAGTATCTCTCTGTTGGCGGAGCTTTGAAGTGTCCACTTGCTAAGGCTTGGCTTTGCAATGCTCGATCTCTTGACATGCCGTCAGAGCACTGATTAAGCATCCACTCCGCCCACTACCCTACTGGGACATTTAGGAAAGGGGAGCCGCCACTCTACCTCATTAAGGACGACAGCTGCTCCTTACTCACTGTCACAAACACAATGGATTATTCGCTCAAAGAGCAGCCTCTCCACATGAAGATTTCCTTCCAGAGATGCAGCGTCCGAGATCGAGACACTTCACGCTAACATCACAGTAATATAGGTGATGCATTATTCATTAAGGGATCAGCTGCTCCTCCGCAAAACTTCCAGATATACAGTCCAGTGACTCCCTACCGACTCAGTGTTCAAAATGTATTGGTGCATCATGTTATACAGGAACAATTCCACCCCAAAGAATACTGTTTAGCAAGACACATTTCAGATTCCAGTGACTCCCTACCTACTCAATGATTCATGTATATCACACACTAGATGGAGGGAAGGAGACAACTGAAACTCACCAATGAGTTGTCTGGGTGGTTGTAAAATATTCACCACCACCACAACGACCTCATTCTGTCCAGGCTGTGATATATGTCTCCTCTTCTCCCCCTATGCCTTCTCTCTTGGTCACCCCATTGGTGGTGTGGAGGCTGGAGCCCCAAGAGTCCCATCCATCCTCCCAGGCCTTACTCTCACAACCAGGTTCCGACATGAGGCAGGTAACAAAACCAAAACCAAAGCCTAACTGCACATGGAAAACATAACACATATTTGTTCCAAGTGAATGGAAACACACGTCATGCTGTGTGTGTGTGTGTGTGTGTGTGTGTGTGTGTGTGTGTGTGTGTGTGTGTGTGTGTGTGTGTGTGTGTGTGTGTGTGTGTGTGTATGAGAGAAAAAGAAAGAGAGAGAGAGAGAGAGAGAGAGAGAGAGAGAGAGAGAGAGAGAGAGAGAGGAGAGAGAGAGAGAGAGAGAGAGCGAGAGAGCGCGAGAGCGCGAGAGCGAGAGAGAGAGAGAGAGAGAGAGAGAGAGAGAGAGAGAGAGAGAGAAAGACAGAACCAGACATAACCAGACATAACCAGCAAACACACACACACACACACACACACACACACACACACACACACACACACACACACACACACACACACACACACACACACACACACACACACACACAATCCATCTTCACAAGTAGGAAAATAAGCATTACATCGGGCAACAGGAGGACAAAGGTGAAAGTTGGCCGACCCGCTGCCAAAGTTTGTGGAGGAAGAAGTTTGCTCATCAAGACAAAAGTAGTGTGGAGTCTTTCTTGGTGGGGAGCGACGTCAAGCCTTGTTCGCTATCTTCCTCAACTTGGCTTGCTACTTCTGCCTATCTTTGGTGCCTCTTTGTTCCTCTCTATGTGTTGGAAGGGAGGCTGGGGAAGAGGTAAGGAGAAAGAGAGAGAGAGAAAGAGAGAGAAAAAGAGAGAAAGAGAGAGAGAGAGAGAGAGAGAGAGAGAGAGAGAGAGAGAGAGAGAGAGAGAGAGAGAGAGAGAGAGAGAGAGAGAGAGAGAGAAAGAAAAAAATACAAGAGAATAGAGTCATATCAATAAAAAAGAAATAAACACGTAAAAGGGGAGAGAGAGAGTAAAAAAAATGTAACAGCATAAAAGTAAACTCACTCAACAAATAAATAAACGAAGGCTGGTGCAGTTTTAAGGTTCACCCCTTGACTCTGCATGTCCATGTGGCCTCCTACCCTCCCCTCACTTCCCCTCACTTCACCTTCCTCCCTTCCCTTCCCCCCCCCCTCCCCTCTCCTCACCTCTACACACTCACATCACAAAAAGGAGTTACCCACAAAGTTGAAAACAAATAACTAACACTATCCAACCTCTTCCCTCTTTCCCTCTCTCCCTCGTTCCCTCTCCCCTCCTTTCCTCCCTCCCTCTCCCCTCCCTGCCCCCCTCAACACCCTTCCGGACACACTCCCTGCCGCAGAGTTGTGCTGAAAAACGTGGAACGAAAACACAACAGTTCTTGTCACCACCACCGCTGAATACCTGTTTCCAACGCCTGCACACCGAACTAATTTCTCCTGCCGTACTACAAGGCCTTAATTGACTCTAAACAAAGGTTACCCAAAGAGGTTTTCACCACCACCACCACCACCACCACCACCACCACCACCACCGCTACCACCACCACCACACCACCACCACCACCGCCGCCACTACTCCGTCACCATAGCTACGAGTAACAAGGAACCAAGCGCCACACACTCTCCAAACACCACGGGCTCAAGGGCTCCACAGGCGGGAACATTACCACCAAGGCGAAGGTGAAGTGATGACCTTGACGTGATGAAGGGAAACACTACAAGAACAGACCAATTTTTCCCTTCTTTCCCTTCCCTCATTGCCTTGCCATTTATTCTCAGGTATATTTCCTTTACTAGAATCTAACCAAATCTTGTTTTTCTTCCTTATATTCGGTCAATAATAAAACAAGCTTCTTAACATTTCATACTTCTAACAATGAAAATGAAATATCAAGAGACCTATACACATATAATTCCTTTATTTTTTTTCAGTATTGCTTTACTTCTACCAACAACAACAACAACAAAAAAACACTTTAGAACTTGCAAGCTACGCGTCTCACTCTCTCACACAGCTTCGTATTATTACACATGTCAACAATGCACTTTCCCAACATTAATTGTAAGGCGAAACCAGTGTTCATCAGGATAAAACTGGATCATTCAAAGGTTAATATGTTGGAAAAAGTATTGCATTGTTCTCCAAAAGTGTTATACCAGATCCGTGGAATGACTGGGAGCGATTACCTTGACTCGAAGGATTCCAGGAAATTTTGGATGTATGTAAAGGATGATGAAAAATATATATGAAAAGACTAACACTACGAGCCATGATGGAGGTTGTGTGTGTGTGTGTGTGTGTGTGTGTGTGTGTGTGTGTGTGTGTGTGTGTGTGTGTGTGTGTGTGTGTGTGTCTCTCTCTCTCTCTCTCTCTCTCTCTCTCTCTCTCTCTCTCTCTCTCTCTCTCTCTCTCTCTCTCTCTCTCTCTCTCTCTCTCTCTCTCTCTCTCTCTCGCTTTCTCTCCATAAATCATTTTCATAACCCATTCGGCCTTGTGAAGGAGAGAGAGTAAGAGAGATAGAGAGAGAGAAAAAAAAAGAAAATGAAAGAAGAAAGAGATATAGAGAGAGAAAAAAAAACTGAAAGAAAAAAGAGAGAGAGAATTACTTAACCTTTCGACTCATCCTCAATATTTTACCAGTGACCAAGAGAATTGATATTGAAAGTGAAGTCTGATCTCCCTCGATTGTGAGCAACGCACAAACCACACTCGTATACACGTGTTTACCCTCTCGGCCCACAAACTCTATTGGTTCACATTTTTCTTCCATCGATTTGTTCAGTTGTTTCTTCTCTTTACTGCACCTTCACTCTTTTTTTTTCCTTATTCTTTAACGGGTCACCCTTTCCTCCTCTCTCTTTTTCTCTTGCACCTACTCTCTTTTTCTTCTTTTGATCTGACCTTTCTGTTCTTTATCTTCGTGGTTCTCTCTCTCTCTCTCTCTCTCTCTCTCTCTCTCTCTCTCTCTCTCTCTCTCTCTCTCTCCTCTCTCTCCTCTCTCTCTTTCTCTCTCTCTCTCTCTCTCTCTCTCTCTCTCTCTCTCTCTCTCTCTCTCTCTCTCTCTCTCTCTCTCTCTCTCTCTCTCTCTCTCTCTCTCTCTCTCAAAGCTGGTCACTAAAACTCGTAAATCAAACATAAATGTCAAAGGGTTATGAAAAGGTAAAAAATATATACCTGAAAATGAATGTCCAGGATAAAATAAAAAAAAGAAACAGGTAAATGAAGAGAGGTAAGGTTGTAGGACTGTGTGGATACGTTATTGAATGGATGCAGTAAGGTGTGGATATCCTTTAGTGTGATAAGGATAGATAAGGTTTGGTTGTATTATGGCGTAGATACAGGTCAGTCTGGATACGATAAAGCGTGCGTAGAGAAGAATACAAACGAATAGTAATGTAGAGGAAGTTTGAATACATTATTATTAGGAAGATATAAAGTGTGGCCACATGAAGTATTGATACGAAGTGATGTGGATAGGATAGAATGTGGATAGTTAATGGAATGGATAGGAAAGGACTTGGACACGTTATGAGGTAGGCAGAGTAAGACTTGTATATGGAAAACAGTGGTG
>JAPQNM010000042.1:3549787-3562287 GCA_029783475.1 Metacarcinus magister | reverse complement strand
GGGTTAAAGTGATGACACAACCTTTACCTGTGCATCGCTCCACATTAACACATGTTCAACTTAACTACACAGACAGACAAGCCACGACCTTCTCCACCAAGCGGCAACCAACAAACAGTAGTTCCCAAAACGAGGGTCAATCACATGCTCGTCCATCCATAGAGTAATGTTATGCATCAGAAGGAGGAGCGGGGAAGGATCCCATCCACTTATCAACCATTTACTATGCATCAAAAAGGCGGGAAAACGGTGGTTCATTAGATTAATTTGAACAAAGTTTACAAGTATTCCCGCTCCTCCATCAGCTGTGGCCCTCGAGGCGCTGCGTCCTAAGGGGAAAATATATAACATAGAATATTGGTTAAAGGCGCGACTTGTGTCAACACAGACGAGGGATACTTTAAATGATGTTTGGAGGGAGGTTTACGTGTTATTTCTCAACATGACTGTTTCAAAACATTCTCCTGACTGTAGGTGTTCCACATGCGTGCTGGGCGGACGCTGCAGTGTTTCAAAAACGTATATTAAATTGTTGGTTGCAACATTGCATCGGGCGATCTTTGGCTCATGGATCAATGAAAATGGAATATTGTCTGGTCAAGCTTACAAATATTATTAATACGTAAAACTTGTAGGTTACGTCTATATAGTGTTGTAAACATGGCAAACATTATTCAACTGCACGAAAGTCAAAACTCATCGTTGCATGGACAGCGGTTGTCATTTCAGTGTAAAATGGACATTGGGTGGACTTTTTTTTTTTTATATATATTAGACATACGGAATTAATATATTAAAAAAGACAAGTAATTGGTTGTTATGAATACATATCAATTATTAACTTGTAATACATTACGTCGATCTGAAAACATTACGTCTATCTGAAAACATTACGTCTATCTGAAAACATTACGTCTATCTGAAAACATTACGTCTATCTGAAAACATTACGTCTATCTGAAAACATTACGTCTATCTGAAAACATTACGTCTATCTGAAAACATTACGTCTATCTGAAAACATTACGTCTATCTGAAAACATTACGTCTATCTGAAAACATTACGTCTATCTGAAAACATTACGTCTATCTGAAAACATTACGTCTATCTGAAAACATTACGTCTATCTGAAAACATTACGTCTATCTGAAAACATTACGTCTATCTGAAAACCAAACACCAATAAGTGACAAAGCGTATTTGTAATGTGTGTTTTAAGGCGTGTTTTTAAGGCGAGTTTTTAAGGCGTGTTTTTAAGGCGTGTTTTTAAGGCGTGTTTTAAGGCGAGTTTTGATGAATGTTTTGAGGAGTGTTTTTAATGTGTATTTTTAATGTGTGTTTTTAATGTGTGTTTTTAAGGCATGTTTTTAAGGCATGTTTTTAAGGCATGTTTTTAAGGCATGTTTTTAAGGCGTGTCCGCGGGTGAGTCAGGTTGAGTGCAGCGTCAAGTCACGGACCAGACCGGAGGCAGCAGGTGGTGATGTTCCAGCGGGTCCACTTTAACCCAGCATCACGCACCTGTTGTGCTGCCACGGTCGACAGGTTTGTGCTGCGCTGACAAGTCATGGGTCGTGCACTGTGAAGTGTTCCAGTCATCCACGTGTCAGAGTCTCGCTGAACAGACCTTCATGAACTGTTATGTTGCTTGTGTAGACGAGTCTTCACCAATACTGACAAAGATGCAACTCATCACAAGATACATCCAAACTAATAAAAACAAACACCACTACCACATACCACATTCACTACCACCACCACCACTGAAACCTTCATCCACTATCAAAAGGTATCCAGTGGCTACCCCTTCGTCTTCCTAGCTCATCGGATCTGCCTTCCAAACATCTCTTACGCTGTGATTCATCTCACGAATGTGCGAGGCGACAAGTTCCCACGCTTGGTGTAAGGCAGACAGTCACTTAAGGGTGACGGTGACGACCACCACCTTTTTAGCTTGTAGGCGAGCACTTCAGGACGCTCGACACGCCTGGTTCAAAGCAAATATTTACTGTCCCGCCATCACCACTCGAGAAAAGGAGAGGAAAGACTGAGGTGTCCAAAAACAACTCCTGGTTCTAAGGAAAATGTAATGAAGGGAGGCGGTGGTGGGTGTCACAAGCGAGTCTGTAACTTTTTATACATTTTTTAAAAATCTTGCGAAATGTTGAGAGTGAGTGAGGGAAGAAAAAAAAAGGGTGATAAATAATAAAGAATGCAAATATCGGAAAGGTCTGGACACATGAAGTGGAGGAAAGGAGGAATGGAGGAATGGAAGCAAGAGATCAGAAAGGAAGTAATAAGGTGGAAATGTAGAAGGATAGAGGGAAAAACGGAGGGAATGGGAATAGAGGCAGCAAGAAGGAACGAAACTATGAGGGAGGGACGAAAAGGAGTGAAGCAGAGAAGGGCTACCAATGATAGACGAAATAATGATGGAGGAAACGAGGAGGGAAAGAGGAAAGTAGGCGGCGCAGATGGACGGAAGGAGGGAAGGAGGGAAAGTGTCTGAGTGGGTATTCCTCATCGATCTCTGGTGTGGCCACGGAAACGCCATCTCGGCACACCCATCAGTGTGTGTGTGTGTGTGTGTGTGTGTGTGTGTGTGTGTGTGTGTGTGTGTGTGTGTGTGTGTGTGTGTGTGTGTGTGTGTGTGTGTGTGTGTGTGTGTGTGTGTGTGTGTGTGTGTGTGTGTGTGTGTGTGGTGTGTGTGTGTGTGTGTGTGTGTGTGTGTGTGTGTGTGTGTGTGTGTGTGTGTGTGTGTGTGTGTGTGTGTGTGTGTGTGTGTGTGTGGTGTGTGTGTGTGTGTGTGTGTGTGTGTGTGTGTGTGTGTGTGTGTGTGTGTGTGTGTGTGTGGTGTGTGTGTGTGTGTGTGTGTGTGTGTGTGTGTGTGTGTGTGTGTGTGTGTGTGTGTGTGTGTGTGTGTGTGTGTGTGTGTGTGTGTGTGTGTGTGTGTGTGGTGTGTGTGTGTGTGTGTGTGTGTGTGTGTGTGTGTGTGTGTGTGTGTGTGTGTGTGTGTGTGTGTGTGTGTGTGTGTGTGTGTGTGTGTGTGTGTGTGTGTGTGTGTGTGTGTGTGTGTGTGTGTGTGTGTGTGTGTGTGTGTGTGTGTGTGTGTGTGCGTGTGTGTGTGTGTGTGTGTGTGTGTTTTACCTTACTACTTTTTAGCCGAATTTAGAGATCATTCCTTTCATAATCTATTTGTAGCTCTCTGCCAATTTCTTTCTCATGTAAAAGTTCATCTATTTATTCATTCTGCCACAGCAAGAGCCTACACTTACTTCTGTCCATATACCTCAGACTTAATTTCGACTTAATTTCGATATAATTTTTCCTATCTATCCTGCTCTTGTAAACAGCCATTCTTCGTCATCTCATTCTCTACAGGTGACCAAAAATTCTCGGAGTGCTACGTTTTATTACCTCCACAACTACACAATTCATTATTTCTGCTTTATTGGACATCCCATACCTTTCATATGCACTTACATTACTCTCGCTAACCTCTGTTCACACCAGTCACCTCTCCGGTAACTCATTTCCACTCCTCGCATCCTGACCTTTGACTTTTCATTCCATATCCAGGTCTCACTTGCGCATGTCAGTGTCGGAAATTCATGTTATCTTGTCTCGTAAAGGTTTTTTTGCTTTCATATTCACTGTTTTTCCTTTCATTATTACCCCTAATGATTAGCAGCAAAAGTCCTTTCCTTCTCTCTTTCTCTCTCTCATTCGATTTATCTATCTTTCTATCTATCTATTTATCTATCTATCGATCTATCTATCTACCTATCTATCTATCATCTTAAAAAAATATGTACAAACAGGAACACAATACCACAGGAATATAATAAGAATAATAATAAGACAATTCTTCTTTGACCTCAACGAGACTTCCAATATGTCTGTTGCATGATCAAAGGAAGCAAAGGAACTCATCTCCAGAACAACTGAAGAGAGAAGAAAAAAAAATCCTTACGATACTAACTTTCTTTCCCAAAACTTCCACTTCAAATACACCTGTCACGTGAATGTTCGATAAGATGAAATGCAGCAAAGATGTACAGAAAAAGGAGAAAAACTAAAAGGGGGACATTTGCCTCCTTCCCCCATTGCACTTAGCCAGGAAGTCTCGCAGCCCGACCAGCAAGTAGACACCTCACTCGGGCCGCCAGATCAAAGGGACTTAGAGGTTCCCCACCGTGTAAAACCGGTGCCCACTGCAGGAAAAGGAGGAAGGAAGGCAAAAGCTGCAGGTAAAGGACAAAATAAAACCATGCAAAAAAAAAGGGATGAAAAGGAGAAGGTTATGGAAGTAGTTACCGTGGAAGCTATGAAGGTGAGGTGTGAATAAAGGAAAAATAAGATGAATACGAAGAAGGGGAAGAACACAAGATAGATGTTGATGCGAGGTATAAAAAAAATAGGAGGATAATACCAAACAAAATGATAAATTATTTTTACACATATTAAATTGCTGAATGAAAATGGCAATAAAAAGAAGTAATATAAAATTGCACAACGACATTCGACTGGTTAGAACATTACAAGGCGAGATAAATTGTTGCCAGCTAGTGATCACAACGACACCGGAAGAGGCGGCAGCAAAGGGCGGCTCTTTTCACCTGGTACATCCTTCTTTAAACGTTGAATCGACATATAATACACACGCACACGCACACGCACACACACACACACACACACACACACACACACACACACACACACACACACACACACATCTTCGACAACCAGATGACGGAAATAGTAGTATAACATCCTCCATATGCCGCCAGAGTGTATATATGTATCACGTGGGGGATGGAGAGAGACAGGGAGAGAGACAGCCACGTACAGACCAGAGAGACGCGCCACAACACTCTCACTAACAGAATCAGTCCAACAATTGATCAAAATCGTCCTTGTCTACACCACCTTCCTCGTACTTGTGAGAGGCGTTGGACAAACAATTACGCGTGTACATCCAAACAAACAGAGTGTCTGGTAGTGGTACAGTCGGTGATGTTAACCTGAAGTGTTTACAAAGACCCGCACGGTAATGTACAGTCAGACCAAAGTGTTGTGTGCAATAGGATATAAAACTTTTTTACGTCAATTTACTTCAATACCTAAAAGAGTGTACATTTATTTTCCTTACACAGTTTTTCAATGTCTTCAAAGTCATATAAAAAAGATCATTCACGCAAGGGACTAATATTATCAAAATGGACTGATTGAAAGTTTTACTGAAAGATACTGATAGCAAGATAATGTTAGTTTTTAAATGTGAGGTGACGTGAGTGTTTAAGTTGTGTGTTTTCCTGGTTCGCCGCTCTTCCCCTAAAGCTAAAGTCAGGCAGGACATGACACGGAGACCCAAGGTGGCCCGGAACGCAGGATCCAGGACTTGGGGCGCAAATCTACTTAAAGCTGATCAGGAGTGAGGCGGCGCTGGGGGTGTGCTGTTACCGAGGCCAGCGCCCTTCTGTCCCCTGCCAGCACACGCACGCACGCACGCACACACACACACGCACACACACACACACACACACACACACACACACACACACACACATGTACACAGGTGTTCTGGTCAGTCCAATCCTACTTTTTACTGCTGCTGAGACAAAGGGGAAACTAATACAGCAACTAAAATAAAAACGGCAGCGTGGTGAAGGTTAGGGCATCCCTCTGTAAGGTAAGATGGTGTGGAGGGTGTGGGTGCAGCAGGGGAACAGTGTGCGAAGGAGAAGTGAGCAGCATCTCAAACGAGGTTGTCTTATGGGGGATGCAGAGAGCCAGGGAGAGAGAGGAAGCAACAAATCTTTCTTCGTGATCTAGAACCAATTCCTTCTAACCGCCAAACATGCAAGTATTATTGTATTTATTTAAATATAGAATAATGATTTAGAATAAATGATCTTCCTCTATAACAGCACCACGAGCAGCATCAGGTGGAGGAGATGCAATTAGGATGAAGGGGACGGTACCGATGCCTTAGACCCTCGGGTACCTACGCGGCATCCTAATGAAGGAACGTGTTTAGGCCTTTCTGGGGCAGGACCAACGTGCGTGGTGAGTCACTTTGAAGAAGGAAAATACCACTTAAACAGAAATGTGAAGTGAAATGTGTTAAAGAAAACGAACATCATAAAGAAATCCAAGTGTAGAGTGTAACCTTTCAACGGATGAATGTAACATGTTGTCTTCTGGTGTAGTGTGGATGTCTGCCGCGTCACTCCAGTGTTTTTAACGTTCTCTGTGCTCACTCCAGGACCTGTTGGTACATTTTTGTACGTTTTTACAAAAGTTAACCTTTGTGCCACACTCTCTCCTTCCAGTACAACTCATTACCTGTCTTTCAACGGTCACCTTTATCCACAACGCTGCGCACATCTGTTCTTTTCATCCAAACATTAATTTTCAGTATTCTGCCACTGTAATGTTATGTAAATGCAACGTTTATGTCCTAAAACCAAATTATAAAAGTCACAGCAACATTTTTGTTCATAAAGTTTTCTTTTGTGTCCCTCACCAGCTTCTACTTGTGTTGAGTGGTGGAAAGGGTGAGTGGGATGGGTGGGATGGGTGGGATGGGTGGGTGGGATGGGTGGGTGGGATGGGTGGGATGGGTGGGATGGGGTGCTACTAGAGTGTCTGCTCATACCAAGGGTTTACAGCCCGCTCGTCTGCGTCACATGTCTTAGGGTGTGAAAAGAGGCTATGCTTCCAAATCACCTGTGTTACCTGTACTCATTGTAATGTTCATCTGTTGACACTTCGCAGATTTACCTTCTCGCCGGTGAGAGCATGAACATGATGATGACGATGATGTTATTTCTACTTGTACAGTTACTATTTATATTAATGCTATTATTATTATTATTATTATTATTATTATTATTATTACTATTATTACTATTATTATTATTACTATTATTACTATTATTATTATTATTATTATTATTATTATTATTATTAGTAGTAGTAGTAGTAGTAGTAGTAGTAGTAGTAGCAGTAATAGTAGTCGTAATAGTAGTAGTAGTAGAAGTAGCAGTAGTAGTAAAAGTAGTAACGGTAGTAAAATTATATTACTACTGCTAATAATAATAACAATAATGATAATAGTAATAATAATAAAAAAAAATAATAATAATATTAATATTAATGATAACAATAATTTTAATCCCCAGCCATTACAGTTGGTGGAGTTAACTGACGTGACTTTTAACTACAAACACACCGCTGAGGGAATTCCCATTTATTCCCCTGTACATTTTTTTATCACATTTCAGCTAAGCCTCACTTGTTTGTTTGCATTGCCAGCGAACGTGACCTTTAATCTATATTTCGCCTCACACACTATTACAGAAATTCACAAATGCTTAAATAATAATAAAAATACCTTCACATGAAATCCAAATGGTCTGTGAAGCCAGTCAAAGTAACATAAACGTAGTACCATTTCCTTTGTAATATGTGTATAATGTATATGTTGCAAAGAGGTGCGTGTATTGTATTGCTGAAGTATAACTGTGACTCCATTACGTGACCACAACCCAACCCAGCCGAGACTCGAGATTGAAATACTTGCTTAGAACTCGTTGCTGCCGGTGCCTCCCTCCCTCTCTCCCTCCCTCCCTCCCTCTCTCTCTCCCTCCCTCCCTCTCTCCCTTCCTCCCCAACCTGACCTCTCTCCCTCCCCAGCTTCACCTCCCTCCCTCCCTTGCCTCACCTCCCTCCCTCCTTCCCCAACCTGACCTCCTCGCGCTGCTACGACCGTTGGGTTCTGCTCGAGCGTCACCCACTGAATTATGGATCACCAGCCACGAAGGGTTTTGCTGCTACTTCCATGTGAGGGAGAAAGGTGGAAGGAGAAAGTAGAAGAGGTAGAAGGTGAAAATAATATTGTTCACGTAAAAATATATATATACCACATCTGAGCACACATAGGGATGAGTTAAGAGCTCATTATAAAACTTAAGACTCGCATCATTAAGGGAAATGACCTCTCCTTCCTGTTGAAATATAAAAGAATGTGAAAAATTACGTTCATAACACTGATCGTCATTACTTGCCAACGATCGCCGACAGATTGGTGGAATAAGAAGTTTTAATGTGAAGGTTTTAATGTGAAGGTTTTAATGTGAAGGTTTTAATGTGAAGGTTTTAATGTGAAGGTTTTAATGTGAAGGTTTTAATGTGAAGGTTTTAATGTGAAGGTTTTAATGTGAAGGTTTTAATGTGAAGGTTTTAATGTGAAGGTTTTAATGTGAAGGTTTTAAAGTGAAGGTTTTAATGTGAAGGTTTTAATGTGAAGGTTTTAATGTGAAGGTTTTAATGTGAAGGTTTTAATGTGAAGGTTTTAATGTGAAGGTTTCAATGTGAAGGTTTTAATGTGAAGGTTTTAATGTGAAGGTTTTAATGTGAAGGTTTTAATGTGAAGGTTTTAATGTGAAGGTTTTAATGTGAAGATTTTAATGCGAAGGTTTTAATGTGAAGGTTTTAATGTGAAGGTTTTAATGTGAAGGTTCAAATGCGTTTTAATGCGAAGACTGCAATAGAATCTCTGGATATCGGTTTAAAAAAGGTAACATTTTTTCCATATTCTTTAACTTTTTTTTCCATTACAGGGAACATGTTAAAAATAATGAGGTGTAAAGTCACTAATTAACAAAGTTCTCTTGCTCTTTTTTACTGTATTTATTTCTTATTAGTGGTGCAGAAAATGAGGGAGAATTGTCCTCTTTATGTTCGTCAAACCTTTATTACTTTCCAAAAATATTCAGCGTTTTCCACTGTTCTTCAGCTCAGTTCCTCTGCTGATATTTCTAGTTTGCTTCATCGCTACCTCAGGCTGCTTCCAATACTTTACAAAATACAACTCTTTTTCATCACAAAGCCAAAGTAATCCTCACTTTCCAATTGTCCATCAACTGGATTAATAGCTCACCTTACTTTTTTTTTATTTAATGCAGTGTGCAATGAGAGGAAAGGTTAGCTTAGGACGATACAAGATGGTGAGAAGGAAGACAGTGATAAGGTACAGGTCTATGGCGTAAGTTACTCAAAGAAAGAACCAACGTTACAAAATACAGTAGTGTGCTGCAGATTACCCTAGAAAGCATACCTAGTGAGAATGAAGACAGTGGTTATGGTGTGAGTTTGCGCCAAGGAAAACAAGGATGGAGTCAGAAGTAAGAGAGGGTTAAACCATGATTATTTTGTGCACATTAAGTGAAGTAAAAGACAGCTGTATAATGAACATAATACTGCATAATATAATGTAATGACAAGGATGACTACTACGGTTCTTTTGGCGTAGGTTTGTCCTTGTTGACCGAATGACCCCTTCCCTCCTAAGTGGTGGGCCTTGCAGCACACCCTAAGTGGTGTTCAACACTTCGCGCAACACACAGTGAAGCGAGTAGCCCTGGGAGGCATGACAGGCGAGGCGTGGATCAAAGCACTAACGGCGCAGGCTGGAGGTTGTCGTGGAAACGGAGGGCAGGATGAAGACGAGCAGGAGGAAGAGGAGGAGGAGGAGGAGGAGGAGGAGGAAGAGGAGAAGGAGGAGGAGGAATGTGGAAACGTAGGAATATCATATACCAGGAAGACTGACCGACTAATACCTTCATCAGTAGTCTACAAATGTTCATCACCAGCAGCCACGCACGATATAAAAGTCCTCCTTGTCTTCTCCTTCCAGCACGTTAATGACAAGAAATGGATGAAGAAAAAAACTTAGGTGAACCTTCTTTTAGGATCTAGTGCAAGGAAGCTCCCACACTACATACTCAGTGCAGGTGTGATAACTAACTTGAGATGATACATTGGAAATTTAAACCTGAAAGTTGTATCCAAATATCTCGATGTTGCTGCTCTGCAATGTTAATCGAAGCGACTTCTTCAGCGAGGTTATCGTTTCCACCTGAACTGTTTCCGGGTACAGCTTCTTCCACTGATTGGCGATGCAGCGAGGGAAAAACACTATCCAGGTGACGTTAGTATTACATTCTGGTGCATCTGGTTGTCGTACACCTTGGGGATAAAATGTTCTAGCGGTGAAAATACGAGAAAGTTGTGCTTTTTCTCAACTATTTTATATATTTATTACATATTTGAGAGAGTAGAGGTTAAATATGCGTCTTAGTACATAAAATTTCATCCATAACATTGTGATCCATTTTGTAATACGTCATTTGATGCACTTAAATAATTCCATGTCCGTCTTTGACATGGATGACCAAAGGCAAATCATGTGGAGTAAGAATTATTACGTTTTCTAAGACTAACACCAAACGTCTTTTAACAAACATCTCCCGTCATGAGCTACTGTATTGTATTTCCTTTTATATTCCTGGAATGTTCTGAGTCTGTTTGATAATGTCGTATAGATACATACATATCATTTCACACACCCCACACTATGACCCATCGCATACATACTTCATCCTTAAATCCACTACTCTTGTTATGGAAATAAATCAACATCTTGCCCAGTAACCCAGATTGCAGGACATTTGCCACCTGATGGACCAGCGGATCATCTTGTTCCAATCATTCCGCGCCGCATCAGTGTCCTTCAGGGCGAGGTCTTATCCCCCGTTTTTGTGTGTTGTGTGTTTTGTCGGTAAAGGTTGACACAAAGGTGGTAGGAAAAGCTCTCACCATGATAGATTGTGATACCATCTGGAAGGAGGAGGAAGAGGAAAAGTACAAAAGAAGAACAAACAGCAACAGTCCTACTGGACCTAACGATTAGGAGGAGTAGAAGTAGAACAAGAACAACAAGAACAAGAACAAGGAAAAAAAAGCAGAGGACAAATATATCAATAAAAAAAACATGTCAGTAATAAAAGGGATGATGCTATTAATTGTACTGTTAAGTAATTTGTGAATGAAACAGCCAAATAATGAGTGAATATAAATTAATAAACATATTAGTAAGCAAAATAAAGAACAATAGGTATAGCATAGTAATTACTCCTGTGGAATAGTGAAGAGTTGTGTGAAGGCCAGGGTGAGGGAGGGTGTCGGGGGGAAGCAGTGCCATAGCAATACTTTAGAGAAGAAGCCAATCAACCATCAAGACGACCAGAACAACACTCCTGATGCTGCAGGGAAGCAAGGGAAGGCGTACATAGCGAGGATAAGAGGATGTCTGCCCCAGTGGAAGAGAAGGAAGAGAAGGAAGAGGAAGGAACAGAGGAGAAGGAAGACAATTTTAAAATCTTACATAGCAACATAGAAAGAGCAGATAAGAAGAAAAAGTGTATCAACTTTAATGTAATTACTTCTACGACTCTTTACTACAAGGGTGAGGGAAGGACGTAAGGCCAGGTAGTTCCACCACTCACAGTTCCGGCACACTACCGGCAGGAAAAAGTGAGACCACCATATCTGTAGGAAAGAATACACGTGGACATGTTCAAGGACGAAGGGAAAGGAAATAACTGCAAAACATTCTTATTCTCCAGCTGACGAACACTTGTATAATCAAAGATAACATCAGTCAATTAGCAAGATAAGTAATCAATTAATTAATCAATTAATCAATTAAGGGAGTAAAGAAGGATGTATGGAAGGAAGGAAGGAAGGAAGGAAGGAAGGAAGGAAGGAAGGAAGGAAGGAAGGAAGGAAGGAAGGAAGGAAGGAAGGAAGGAAGGAAGGAGGAGAAGGAGGACTGTTGGTTGAGAGCTTGGGATCGACAGGTGGAGGAGGCAGGTGTCAGTGTGTTTCCTTGACGTGTGTGGAGTTCCTTCATACTTGGAGAGCCTCGCTTCGCTTCGTCAATGTAATAACAAAACAATAATCATGTAGTTTCCTTCTCCCTGTAATATCATGTTGTTTTTATGTATATTATCCTTTGCTTTGACATGTACGGTACACGTCTCCTCACAGTGCATGAGTCACCCCCAGCATGGAGCCAAAGACTTCCCTCCCTCCGCTTCTTCCCCTGCCACGCCGCCCAACACACTTATAGAGCACAGCCTCAAGGCAAAGGTCACATCATTAGCCTGTCATTAGACCAGACTAATCACATGTTATGCACACTTTTGATGGTGGTATTAACGTTGCTCTTATTAGTATCGTCTTGACAAACAGGAGTAATGATTCATTATTTTCCTTCGTGTGTAGTCATTCCTCAAGGCCTCTTTTCGTGGTAAATTATCTATCCATACAAAATTTAGCTGCACTATTGTTGGGTTGAAGGCATTTCCATTTCCATCTTAGTGACGCTGGTGGTGGTGGTGGTGGTGGTGGTGGTGGTGGTGGTGGTGGTGGTGGTGGTGGTCTGTGGGAGACACGCAAAGGGTCATCTGAGGCCACACACACACACACACACACACACACATACACACACACACACACACACACACACACACACACACACACACACACACACACACACACACAGACACAGACACAGACACAGACACAGACACAGACACAGACACAGACACACACACACACACACACACTCCTTGGTCTGGCTGAGGGATG
>JAPQNM010000042.1:3539787-3547287 GCA_029783475.1 Metacarcinus magister | reverse complement strand
GGATGGGCGGGAGTCTGCAGCACAAACACGGACAAGTGGAGTGCCCAAAGTGGTCGGCGAGGCTCTGGGATATTGCCTCCTCCACCTACCTCGTCCACACACCATTTTTTCTTTTCCTTTTCCTCTGACTTTTAACTCGCATACATTTTCTATAACTTGAATATTCCTTTATTTCCTTTTTATATTTCTTTAGTGAAGTTTTGTTATTTTTTTTTTACTCATATATTTTCTTTATTTTTTCACGCGTCACGGATCAGAGAAGAATGACTGGCATGATAAAACAAAACAACATCAGGTAAGGCAAGAAAAAAGAATCAGATGCTATACCTGATGTTTTTAACACTTTATGGGGTCTATAAGTTATGTTTCCAATGTTTGAAAGGCGATGCAACGGGCCTTGTTTCCAGCATGATGCACTGACAAGTCTTCGTGACCTTAGTTCTGAAGATGCTGACACTAACTACTAACTTGGCGAGGTGAGGCAGGGCGGGCTGGGCCAACACGCCTTCCTAGTGCCCCCCTAACCCCCACACACACACAAACGTGCTTGTCACGAGATGCTAATTGTGGACATGACCGTTCATTGCTGCACCGACCCAATGCATGATAATGATATGATGATGATGATGGTGGTGGTGGTGGTGGTGGTGATGATGGTGGTGATGATGATGATGATGATAATGATGATGATGACTACTTCAATAATAATAATAGTAATAGTAATAATAATAATAATAATAAGTAATAATAACTATCATAATAATAACAATAATAATAATGATAATAATAATAATAATAAAAGTAATAATAGCTAATAATGATGATGATGATAATAATAATAATAATAATAATAATTATAATAACAATAACAATAATAATAATAATAATAATAATAATAATAATAATAATAATAATAATAATGATAATAATAATAATAATAACAATAATAATAACAATAGTGAGATGATAAATTTATAAGGAAAAAACTCGAGGGGCAACTGACCACTTGAAGGAGAGCCAAGGAACACACATGAATGATGGTTAGAAGACTAGGTCCAAGTCCAGCTGAATTAAAAGATTTATACCAAGGATTATCAACAAGAGCCGGTTATTAATGGCTGTTTAGACACCACCAACGCAGGTCCCGCGCCAACGCTTATCACGCCACCCATCGCCATAAAACAAGACCACCCTCCCCAACAGAGCCATTAGGAGTGAGGTGCAAATGGGTCTGTCCAATACTACTGCTGCCTCCCAAACAGGACCAGATGACAGGCGGCCAAGAGGGTAACGCTAAGGGATACACAAACACCCTCGCACCTCCAAGGCTGATTGCCACGCCATCTTGGAGGCTCAGAAGGGCAACACAAGTGCTTTACCTGTGTTCCAATGCCACTTAACCTCCACACAGCAAATTCCTTACAAGCAGCTCGGCAATAAAGCCATATTTCCCCATCAGCGGTACAGCAGAAACAGCAGTAGTAATAGTAGTAGTCAGAAGTGTTATTGATGTTAATATTACTATGTGTTGTTGTTGTTGTTGGTTGTGGTGGTGGTGGTGGTGGTGGTGGTGGTGGTGGTGGTGGTGGTGGTGGTGGTGGTGGTGGTGGTGGTGGTGGTGGTGGTGGTGGTGGTGGTGGTGGTGGTGGTGGTGGTGGTGGTGGTGGTGGTGGTGGTGGTGGTGGTGGTACTGTGGGAAGGCTGCACGTGACTATAAAGACGCTTCATACTGTACACTTCCGAAATTTTCTTACATTTATTATTATTTCATCATTTTATTACTATTATTATTATTATTCTCATTATTGTTATTATTATTATTACTGTCATCATTATCATCTTTATGAAACCTTTGAACTGGTAACTGAATGAGCCTGGAATCACTCATGTTATCCTGATCCTATTTTCTCATCAAGTATGTCCTCACTTGCAACATCACGCCATCCAAAGGTGTTGAGGAGGCACGGGCCAGACCACCAAACAGATCTCTCAACACTGACAAAGCCTCAGAAGGTATGGACTGCGCGACAATATGTCGGCCATTTTGAACTGCAAGGACAGTCGATTAAAGCGAGTCCTAACCCCAGGCCGTGAGGGTGGCGAGGCTTCAGCCCTGGCCCGTCACACGCTGCCTCCACGCTTCATGCTAACAATGGACCAATTGCACGTGGACATAAAAGTGGCGACAGCGAACACCGCGGACTCGTGACCTTTGGGATTCATGAATAACATACGCGTGGCTGCTCCTCTCGCCGCCGCCGCCGCCGCTGTGGGTGAGGGAGGCTTCAGCTGTGTCCAAACAAGGCACGCGAAGAATCACCGATGCAACACCACTGGAATGTGTCTGGCCGGTGTTTGAGTCCTGTTCCTGTTCGTCCCCTGCTAGGTAACTGGTAGCGAGTCGTGAAAGAGACGCTGGAAAAAAACAACTAGAAAACCTTTCAGCAAACGAAAAAACTCATGGAATAATGTAAATAAAGTCGATGATCCGTGAAATTGATACGTAGTTTATGTAAAGTATTGAAATTTGTGAATTAAAGAAGATACACAACCTTCTCGTATTTTATTCAGACTCTCGTACAATATTCTCATCCCCAAGACCCGAGTCCTTCTTATACTACTCAATGCAAATCGGTGAGACGGGAGCTGAGCGGGAGGTCTGGCCGCCACACAGATCTGGAACGTTAAATCATGCACCATATCAAGCTTTTCTATGTATTCCTCGCACGACCACCTGTACCGAGCACTTGCAGCGGGCGTGGAAAGGAAGGGAGGCGAGGTGAGGCTCCCTGCAGCGGCCGCCACGTCCTGCCCGACAAAAAGAACAGCAAAGGACGACCACACCACCCGCTGCGGCGGACAAAGGCGGACAAATATTCACCACCACCACCACCATCACCTCCTGCTGCTACCCCTCCTCCTCTCCTTGACGCTACCCTTTTCTTCTTTTTCTCTCTTATCATTCTTCCAGCGGCCTTCCCGCCATATTTCGAGCCCTTCGCTGCCACAGCCAACCCCGCCTCCATTCCTTTCTATACGCTTATTCTTTCTTTCCAGTTATTCCTCCAATAATTGACTCCCTATTCCATACCCCTCACTGCCACCAGCTGCCTCTCCTGTCCTCCAATCACGCTTCCTATTTCTCTTCTCCCATCATTCTCCTACTTCTCTTCCTTCATACTCCTCTTGCTAACGGTTCCTTGTTTTCTGTCCTCTCTCCATTCACACATTTCCCTCCCATTCTTGTAGTTCCTCCAATCATATTCCCTCCACCCATCCTTTATTCATTCTCCCTCCCCTTCCCTCTCCTCTTGGCACTGCAGCTTCTCGCCTTCTCTTTTCCACACCACTTCCTTTCCCTCATTTCTCTCCACTCCCTTCTCCCTCAGTTGACGCGGAAAGAGGGGGAAGGAGAGGACGTAATGTTCTATAAATGATTCCCAGAATAGTGTCATTAACCTCCACCGAATTCCTTTAAACGTAAGGTCAATATCCTGCGAATTATTAATATGTCCATTAAAATCGGATTCCTTCCATATCGCGGCGGATAAAAATGTGGAAATATGTGGAATGTAAAGCGAGATTTCAGCGTGTCCTTTATTGAAATACTTGGACCAACTTATTCTTGACCTGAGGAAGCTCGATTCTGGCGGGAATTTGCCACGTGATAATATGATGCTGTTGCCTGTGGGACCACGTGGTAGGATTATTATTCTTCCCCTGCGACCTACGTGAAGGTGAGCCAAGTTTAGAAGGAGTAAGTGAACAGAATTATTGATGAAATACAGCTCTTCATGGCATCGACGTGTGTGTGTGTGTGTGTGTGTGTGTGTGTGTGTGTGTGTGTGTGTGTGTGTGTGTGTGTGTGTGTGTATATACCTAAGAGAGCACTTTGTCATTTTTCTCCCAAACTTTTTTCTTATGAATGGAAGTTAAATTTATCCTACGGACCATATTTATTCTTCCCTCTTCTTCTCCCTCTGCATCCTTCTTCTCTTCCTTCGTTCCTTCCTTCCTTCCTTCGTCCTGGCAGTTATTGCTTTTATCTCTTTTTTTCCTTCCTTCCTTAATCATTTCCGTTCCTCCTCCATCTTGATTCACGTTCTTTGCTACGTTCTACATGGAAGAAGAGAAGAGAAGAGAGGAGAGGAGAGGAAGAAGAAGAACAAGAAGAACAATTACACTAAGAACAACAACAAAAACAACAACAATACAAAGATAATGTAAAAAAAAAAAAAAACTAACAAAAACAACCACGCTAAGAAAAAAAATCGAACAAAGAGAAGAAAAAGAGAAGGAAGGGAGAAAAAAGACCAAACAAATAAGGAAAACCAAGATATTCACAACCTCCCTACCCCGAACACACACACACACACACACACACACACACACACACACACACACACACACACACACACACACACACACACACATTACAGAACACCATATAGCACGTTCACCATTACCTCTATATATGATCTCTCCCTTGACTCGATATAAGGTCTCGCTGACGCCATCACGCTTTTAACCCTTGAACTGAGTGTGATATTTAGCAGCGCATCGTCCCACCTTCCGTTTATTTCCCCGGCCCAGCACGAGAGGATCTGGCGAGCACCTCACCGGCCTTACCCCAAACACACGAGCGGTAAGTAAATACACAAGTTGTTGACGAGGCGCGTGTTGGGACCCTGGCAAGGACACCCGACCCTGTTTACACTCTAGTCTACCTCTTGCAGCAGTCTTCATGTACCTCTTCCTCTTCATGCTCTTCTTTCCTTTCCTTGTATCTCCTTTCCTCTCCTCTCCTCTCCTATTCTCGTGATGGCAGTATATCCGTAAAAAAGATTCTAAGTTCCTATGTTCTTTCTCTTTCTAGGACTACTTTCAAACTTGTATACAAAGACCTGAAGAAAAGAGTAGACTGTGTAAACAAGTGAATATCAACATAACCCTACAGACGTCCTACCTTTTTTATATTCCTCCTCCTACTGCATTTACTAGTATTATTCCTCATCCTTATTCCTACTTCCCTTACTTCACTTGTCATCGTCTTCTTCTTCTTCCTCCTCCTCCTCTTTTTTCTCGCCCTCCATCTTCTCCTCTATTTTACTTTCTTCTCTCCTTCTCGTCTGTGCCACATTTTTTCCCATTTTTACTACGTAGCTCCTCCTCCTTCCTCCCTTCCTCCCATCTTTGCCAGACTCTCTTCCCTTCCTTGCCTATCACTCCATATCACTCCACCCTGGCGCTCCTCCCAGCCTACTTTACACACACACACACACTCTCTCTCTCTCTCTCTCTCTCTCTCTCTCTCTCTCTCTCTCTCTCTCTCTCTCTCTCTCTCTCTCTCTCTCTCTCTCTCTCTCATTTTGTTATCTTTTGCCTCTTATTGGTTGAATTAGACACAAATACAACGTAATAAAACTATACACGTTTCGAGTTATGTAATATGTAAAACTATAGGTTAGTTATAGTGTAGGTCGTCAATGTGTTATGATTGAGTTGTAGTTTAACAGTGTGTTCCATAGGTCCCAGGAGGCGTTCATGATGTAGCTGTTGATGTTTGCTGCTAACTATTAAAAGTCGTGTTTTTGGGGGGATGATTTTTGGTATAGTATTTCAGGTGTGATGATGATGATGTGTGTGTGTGTGTGTGTGTGTGTGTGTGTGTGTGTGTGTGTGTGCGTGTGTGTGTGTGTGTGTGTGTGTGTGTGTGTGTGTGTGTGTGTGTGTGTGTGTGTGTGTGTGTGTGTGTGTGTGTGTGTGTGTGTGTGTAACCAGTGCTCACCTCTTAAAGCGTTTTCTACAAGTCTCGTTTTTTCTCTCCATCGAGAATTACAAGTTTTTTTTTTTATACAATACAAACATATTATCTATTGTTGTCTCTCCCTTCAAGTCATTCTTCACAAGTGTTGGAGGCCGGGAAATGGTCTATAAAGTTAAAAAAAAATCAAAAATAATGCATAAATTTCCTTTTACCAGTGAGAGTAAAGTAAAAAAAAACATACATTGCCAACTCCACAATTACGACGAAAAGAAAAGAGAAAATAAAAAATAAAATATTAGGGTTAAAAAAAACATCGATAAATGTTGAGGTAGTTATTCAGTATATACGTGCATCGTTATTATGTTCTTGATATATGAACGTTATTTAAAGTTTGCACAGTGGCTTAGTGTGTGCAAAGCATCCCCTGTAAAGTTTATGCACATAACACCCAAGTAAAGTGTAGAGAGCGCCCCACCAGAGCTCACACAGCGTCACGGCAAGTGTGTTCAGAGGGTGATGGAAGGCTGCACTTCACCTGGTGTTGAAATGATAAACTACAAAAGAATAATTGACTCTTCGCAAGAAAGAAAAAATGTGTTCGCCTCGTGACGCGGGTCTGGCTTCCTTCCTTCCCTCTCACTGGTTCGCTTGCCAGGAATCTGTGACTTAGGAGCCGATGGAGGAAAAACGGACTCATTCGAAAAAGAATTAGATAAAAAAGAGGGAGAGAAGGAAGGAAAAGGAACTAGGATGAGGAAACGAGGTCAATAACCGAGTCCAACCAGAGGAAAGCAGGGAGGGATGGGATGTCAGATTCAAGGTATCTCATGTTTTCCTTGATATAACCTTAACATTAACTTCATGGGGGTTACGGAGGACGACAAGGAAGCATTTTGTTCCCATGGAGAGGCAGGTGAGGAGCCACACTTCATCAACCACACCTGGGAGGACAGAACCGTGTGACAAGCAGCGGAAAACACAACAATATAAAACATTACAAAAATACATATTAAAACACTTTCCAAATGAAATTCTTAATCCAAAGAACATAACAGTTTTGCTTTAGTCTCCGTTTGTATTAATAATATTTTTGAAACTAGAAACAATAAAATCAAAGTGAAGTGTGATTCCCAACAATGAATATTTGAAGCGATTCTGTATTCTTACACCTGTCGTTAAAAGGGAGTCGAGGTGGGGTCGGGGGAGGATCAGGGTGCTGTCGGGGGAAGGATCAGGGTGTTGTCGGGGGGTGTCAGGGTGTATTTCCATCTACGTTCAAGGCGATCACAGGTTTAACACAGCATACACGTCAAGGTGCATCAGAGTAGTGCTGTTTGTCCTTACATTACGTGTTAACCTTATCAACACGCCTCCACCTCCTTAAAACAACCCTAACAACACCTTTGACCGCTATCCCCAGCCAGTGTAGTTAGCGGTGGGGCGGCAGGACTGTCGTGGCAAAATTAACCATGTTTATGTTAATCTCTCAAGCTAAAGCGGATGTAAAACAAACACATATTTAGCAACTCGTCATCCGCTTTATGTATGTAAAATTAAAAATGTTCCTGTACTTTTTTTTTTAGGATAAAATTAATGATGTAACGAGATAAAGGTTCTAATTAACAGAATATTTCTCACGTCTGCTTTTGTCTCATTATTTCCTTCTCAGGTTTATTTTTTCCATAAGTGTAAAAGAAATAACATTTATATAATCAACAAATGTCCACATGCAC
>JAPQNM010000042.1:3527287-3534787 GCA_029783475.1 Metacarcinus magister | reverse complement strand
AGGAGAGAAGAAAACACAGTGCGTTCCTATAATTTCCCATTCATCCACATGACCTTATAAGTAACGGCCACTGGTTTTGTTGTATAGGGGCGGAGGCGGCGGCAGCAGGAGTAGCAGCAGCAGCAGCAGCAGCAGCAGCAGCAGCAGCAGCAGAGTATCGATCCCTTGTACCTTTGGGCTGATGGATTACAGCTGCCTCGTCTCTCCTGAATAGTCAGGCGCATCAATTAACATGTATCAAAGCAATGTTTTGAATACACTTTTCGTAAATGACGTACACGAAGGGTAAAGCGGCGGGAAGGCGGGTCAAGAAGGGTGAAGGAGGGTGAAGGCGAGCAGGGCGGAAAGAAGTAGGACAGGACGGGTCGGGGCGGGAAGATGTGGGGAGCACTGAGACGGGAAGGGGCGGGTGAGGACGGATGTGACAGGGAGAAGGGAGGAGTGAGGAGGGAGGAGGGAGAAAGGGCGGTGAGAGAGCGGCCCGAGACGTGGGAGGAGGCGGAGCGGTCCTTTCGTGACGTCAACACCCAGACACGCCGTGATGTAAGAGACCATTATCCCGTTTCCCTTAAACAAAACTCACTTCAAGTTTAAGCTTCTCCACTTTTATCTACTCTTATCTTTCCTTGAAAAGTCCTATAACTTCCTTCTACTTGGCATCGGTCACATTCTTTTTAAGTCGGTTACTCCGGAAAGTTTCAAGTTTGATGGAGTCCCAAAAACAAGAGGAAGACGAGGAGGCTCAAGAGGGATAGGATACCACTCCTTCCACAGCCGTCCACTATCCTACATACATCCTGGCGTGTCACCCCTTTGCATTCCCAGGCACACATTCTCTTCGTAACTCACATCTTTTCTCTTCCACTTAACACCATTGTATTCCTCCCCCAGCCCCCTACACCCCTCACTCACGATCCTTCTCTCTGGAATCCCATACAGATTCCATTCCCTTTGCATTCCTTATCCTTATTCACTTTATTAACCCTTCCAACACTACCCTTGCACCCTAAACCTTTCTTGACATCAACCCTTCACAACCCCAACTAAACCTCATACACTCACACAAACACCACAACCCCAAACCCTACCTCCAACATCCCCTTTTCACCTCCACTGCACCTCATCACCCGTTCCCCCCCAGCTCCCTTTTCTTCCACCCAGACTTCCAAGGACATTCCACCTAACAAATGCAAGAGTCCGGCCAGTTCAGTTGAGGAGAAGAAAAGCCTCGCTCGTCCCGTTTGGCCGAGATCCATTCACTATTTGATCCAACGTTTGGCGACGACCTTCAGCAGACAAACCTCGCGTTCCTCCGAGGGAATGGAAGGACGAGTCTGCAGGAGTTGGGGAAATGAAGCGTTACAGGACAGAGAGGGTGAAGGTGGAGTTAAAACGAGTAAAGGGAGATAGCTAGATATATAGATAAAGAGAGATAGTAAGAAATAGACAAACAGACAGACCAGACAGGAGTAAGAAGCTAAAAGAATGGTGAAGGGCGCGTGGGAGGCTTGTCATAACCAACTGAAGAAGGCGACAATTTGCTGCCGTTGAACACACACTTGATACGTGATACACAAGTACTGCCTTACCCTCCTGATGGCTCCAAGGATGCTTCATTCCCGCTATCATTGCTTCATGCTCTTGGACGCATGATTTCACAAGTAACAGAGAGAAGAAAGTAATAATATTGAACCATAAATTATAATATCGATTTTGTTGAGGTATGCGTGGGATGACCATATCTAATACCTTTCAACCTAGTCTACGCTCTCACATATAACACTAAAACACTAAAGAAGGGCATTCCGTCACACTTCCCTGCTTTCACTGCTCTCACACCAACAGAGGGAAGAAAATAAAGTAAGGATATACACACATATATAATGGGATGCAGCCGCAAGAACTTCAACTTAGATAAGAATAAATTCAATGTAGATAAGAAATAACCTTAATTTGCCAGACTTGTGTGCTCCTGCGACGCCCTGAGAGAGTGATGCCTCGGGCCCAGCCATTACTCATCCTGAAAGTCATGCCAAGTCCACCAAACTTAGAAAGAGTGAGAGAGAGAGAGAGAGAGAGAGAGAGAGAGAGAGAGAGAGAGAGAGAGAGAGAGAGAGAGAGAGAGAGAGAGAGAGAGAGAGAGAGAGAGAAGAGAGAAAGAGAGAGAGAGAGAGAGAGAGAGAGAGAGAGAGAGAGAGAGAGAAGAAAAAAAGACACACACACACACACACACACACACACACACACACACACACACACACACACACACACACACACACACACACACACTAAAATAGAGTACCAAAACTGACTCAGATTCTGTAATGGCATACGTGGTTGTACTAGTAGCAGTGTTGTTAAGAAAAAAACGGTTCAAGCAAAGGCAGAAAAATAATTAACTAAAAAAACTCAGGCACACAGATAGGTGTTTGTTTGATAATGTGTTTTGTTTCCCATTGCTTTATTAAAATGGAGTTAATCTGGCCATTAGAGTTGGCAACACAATCTAACTTGTAGCAAACCACACCAACCTTAGTGCACGGTCAAGCAAAGTGTGTGTGTGTGTATGTGTGTGTGTGTGTGTGTGTGTGTGTGTGTGTGTGTGTGTGTGTGTGTGTGTGTGTGTGTGTGTGTGTGTGTGTGTGTGTGTGTGTGTGTGTGTGTGTGTGTGTGTGTGTGTGTTGCAACGAAGAGAAGACATTTCCCTGCCATTCCGCCTCACTTCTCCATACAGTGTTATGTCTTCCAAGTCTTGGTTACATTCATCTTGTGTGTTTGCCAGGCAGTGAATCATGACACACCTCTGCTGCACAGGTGAACACATTTATAAACGTGTGTTGTATTGCTGGACTTAATTTATGGTTTTACATGTTGTATAACCGCGTACAGTAATTTTTTTTTCTATCTCTTGCACCCGTAGCGCTGGTAGGATTGATCGAGGCTCTTTTAGATGATCGGCCTCCGCCCGTTAGTAGCGCAGGTTTTAGAATTTTTATAGTAACGCCTCGTTTTTCTTCGTAACCCTTTCCTCTCTCTATGTGAATCTTTATATATCATGAATGTATGTATATCAATATGATGTGAAACTGTTATTGCATTCTTCGTTCCGGACCTGGTGTCAAAACGCATGATTAATGTGTGTCACTAACACGCCATTTTCATACATGTCATTAAATAAGGTTAAGCAACTCTCGAAGGTGATATCACACACACACACACACTCACACACTCACACACTCACACTCACACACACACACACACACACACACACACTCACACTCACACTCACACTCACACTCACACACACACACACACACACACACACACACACACACACACACACTCCTTCAAGTAAGTCCCTCGTGGCCTTCAAGGGAATGAACGCGGTAAAGAAAACGAAAAGCCGGTTGACCCGCGAGTCCAGTGCGTGGAAGTTTATCTCTTGTTAAGCTGGACAATGCTCTGTTTGGCGCCATATTTACGGCTCCAGGGATCTGCCAAGACTCTGTGCGCTGAGTTATGGGTCCTAAATTTGGTGACGGTGCCTTTGGGGTGGGTGGGGGGCGGTAGCTGGGTATTTGTTATGGTTTTTCAAAAGTGTGCCTGTGTTGCATTGCCTTCCTATGCTTTCTATTCATCAATTATTGCGATTATGTAGATCCGTTATTTAGTAAAGTGAGAAAAAAAAGTCTGGGTTTTACTTGCTCGCTTACTCTCCCACTTGACTACCTCCTGCTCCTGCTGCCTCCTTTTCCTTTCTCTTTTCTCTTTCTCTTTGCTTCGTTTATGTGCTTCCTCCTCTGAATAAAGCACCACATCACTAGTCCAACAAACCTCCCTCGCTACCTCCCTCCCTTCCTCCCTCACCCTCCACACACCACCCTTTCCTTCACCTCACACACGCTAGGTAAGCACACTGCACAAGGCATTGCTCTCTACCTCACCACGAGCAAGACCCAACCAACCCACCTCCCTAACTCAGAGAATGCAAGGTTTGATTCCACACTTATACTCCAACAAGGTTAAACACTGTCACCTGTGGTCTTGTGAAGCACCCTTGTATTATAGAGTAGCAGTGAGGTATGATATAGCAGTGTATTGCCACGCCCCAGGTAGTGATATTGAAGGTGGCGTTGTGGAACCTAGACACGACACAACCACGCAACTCTATATGGAAAGGAAGAGGAAGGCACGTCCGCTCCTGTGCTTCCTGAATACTGCACACACACACACACTCACACACACACACACACACACACACACACACACACACACACAGACACAGACACAGACACAGACACAGACACAGACACAGACACACACACACACACACACACACACACACACACACACACACACACACACACACACACACACTTGAAGGAAAAGAATCAGCTCTTCAAGAATTCACGACACCAGTTTTCCGGCGTAAAGCTTTTCCCGGTAAATTGATCTGCAAGGTCCTGATACGCAGTCCAACACCACTTCCCAAACAGGATCGGACCCTTTCTGGAGGCTTAAAGGTGTATGATGCACGGGAGGGAGTGTGGAAGAGTATAATCTAACTGCTTGTGGTGGGGGAAAGGCTCTAACCAGAAAGGAGATTGACTGGAAGAAGGGAATGGAAAGGGATGGAAGGGGATGGAAGGGGATGGAAGGGGATGGAAGGGGATGGAAGGGGTTGTTATTAAAGGTGCAAGAACGGAGGGAAGTGATAGGAAAGGATAGGATTGGAAAGGAAAGGAAAGGAAAGGAGAGGAAAGGAAAGGAAAGGAAAGGAAAGGAAAGGAAAGGAAAGGAAAGGAAAGTAATATAATGGAAAGGAAAGGAAAGGAAAGGAAAGGAAAGGAAAGTAATATAATGGAAAGGAAAGGAAAGGAAAGGAAAAGAAAAGACAAGATAAGATAGAACATGATAGGAAATTATAGAATAACAATGGACAGGAAAGTATAAGGAAGAATAAGATATAAGCAAGATATACATCTAAATAGTTTATAAAAAAAAAGAGTATAAGAAAGGGAAAAAAGAGAAAACAAAAGGTAAAAGGTAAAAAAAAGCTAATCTTTATTGACGTACAAATAAAAAGGTGACAAACAAGGTAGAAATGAAAGAAAGCTAATAAAGAAAGAGAGATAAAGCAAGGATACAGGCGGACAAAGAACAAAGAGGGAAGTTAATAGCGGATAATACTGTAAATAATGGAATCTGAGCTCAATAGACTAAGGATAGAAAAAAAAACAGCAAGGAAAGAAGGAAAAAAGAAAAAAAAGAGAAGACAAAGAAGAAGAAGAAGACGAAGAAGACAAAGAAGAAGAAGAAGAAGACGAAGACGAAGAAGAAGAAGACGAAGGAGGAGAAAAAATGGTGTATATATTCACGTAATTCCTTTCATGTAGTAATTATGATACTAATGCTTTGAAACCTTCATTGCCACAGCCAGTACTGTTATGTAGTCATACACACAATACTACTACTAACAATAATACTAATGATGATATTATTATTACTATTATCATTATTAATTATATTATTATTATCATTACTATTATCAATATTAATACAATTGTTATTATTATTATTATTACCATTATTATTATTATTATCATTAATATTACTATTAATATCATTTTTACTATTATTATTATTATCATCATTATCATCGTTATTATAATTATCATTGTCATTATTAGTACCTCAATGATGATGGTAACACATTATGAAACACCTGCGTCTGTGTGTCTGTCTGTCTGTCTGTCTGTTGATGTTGATTATTCCCCACGACGGCTTCACAACACACTGACAAGCACCAGTGTGTGTCGTCATACTCTCGTGCTTCTCACCAGCACAAGAAGGCGGAGCAAACCTGTTGAAACCGTTTAAACCAACTGACACTTTTTGGGTGCATGCCAAGTTAACCTTAATAACTCCACCAAGAAAACAAGATTCCTTCGTAACGCCCCACCCACCACCACGCCTCCCCCCTCCAACCCACCCGGTTCCAGCCCACCACCACGCTGCCCACCCCTTCCCAGCCCACCGCCAACAATGGTTTAAGATATCTTGATCACAATATATGAACAAAATAAATACTACAATATGATGAGAGTACTATGTTGTGGCAGCCTCCTGTACCGTAAAGATCAAGATCCTCCATTAGAGTCCCTCATGTCCACCCTTCACACCACGATGGATAGAGTGACGTCGTATAGTACATCTTTACGTGCCAAAGGAAATAATAATACTGATACACCACATCACCTTAACACGAGAATACGAGTCAGGATCCATAAACCAAATTACTACTTCAATAACACTCCTTTCACTTCAATATAATGGGTGGCTGCTGTGTGGGTTCATGGGTGAGTGGTCTGAAGGAGGGAGGGATGGGAGGCTGTACTAGGGCAGCAACCCCAACCTCACAGTCCACAACCCCAACAGTCAGCTACGTTTGAGCTAAGAGAGGACCTGGTAATTAAAGTAAGTAAAACCTCTGCAACCTGAGTGAGGAGTACTTCCACTGTGACGAAGGGAAGGGGCACGGAAGGGTAGTGTTGGCAGGTAGCGGGGGAGGACTTGAAGGCTGGAGGGTTGCCGGGGAAACCAAAGCGGAAGGGAGGAGCGGTGAGGTTATGACTGGCTGTTGGCGGTGAAAAGTTTGTGACGGGAAAATAGTGGTGTGCGTGTCTCCTCTGTCTCTTTGTGTTTCACTGTGTGTGTGTGTGTGTGTGTGTGTGTGTGTGTGTGTGTGTGTGTGTGTGTGTGTGTGTGTGTGTCTCTCTCTCTCTCTCTCTCTCTCTCTCTCTCTCTCTCTCTCTCTCTCTCTCTCTCTCTCTCTCTCTCTCTCTCTCTCTCTCTCTCTCTCTCTCTCTCTCTCTCTCTCTCTCGCATTAAACTTTTTTGTTTTGCATGCAGCCACTTTAGCTGATTTGATGTTTTTGGACGGGTGCACGCACGCACGCACGCATGAACACGCACGCGCGCGCATGAACACGCACACGCACACACACACACACACGCACACGCACACGCACACGCACACGCACACGCACACGCACACGCGCACACGCACACGCACACGCACACGCACACACACACACACACACACACACACATTACTATATATGACTTTCCTAACTGCATTATGTCAGAAAAACCACCAGAATCCATAACTATGTTGATTGTACTCTCGTTGCACTATGAGACCTTCACATGGGAAAGCGAATCCAGTCTATTGAGAACATTCCTTTCCCGTTCCACCCAGGCCGCCTCTCTTCTGCCACATAAAATCTCGTGCTTGGAAAGCAGGTTTCTTGTCTCTTTATAGAATTGTGTATGACGTGAAAATTCATCTTAGTAATAGGAATGTCATTACAATTTAATGTGACATGCTCATGACATGCTGGTGTGAATATGACTATATAATTCACGGATGAGTTTATGAAGAATTGGGAAAAGTGAACTATAAAACGAAGGCCAAGTGCAAACAGAAGCACAGGTGGT
>JAPQNM010000042.1:3509787-3517287 GCA_029783475.1 Metacarcinus magister | reverse complement strand
TTGAGATTATGCACACTGTTACCCTCTCCGCTTGCGTTTAATATTACAGAGCAGGATAGAAGGTGACTCCATTAGCGGGGTAAATATTACATAAACTCCTCGTCCTCTCTGTCTCTGTCTCTCTCTTTCTCTTCTTTTTTTTTTCTCTATCTTTGTGTGTGCTACGTTTATGTGTGTGTGTGTGTGTGTGTGTGTGTGTGTGTGTGTGTGTGTGTGTGTGTGTGTGTGTGTGTGTGTGTGTGTGTGTTGAAGACCACGTATAGAAAATTCATTATAACATTTTCTCTCTCTCTCTCTCTCTCTCTCTCTCTCTCTCTCTCTCTCTCTCTCTCTCTCTCTCTCTCTCTCTCTCTCTCTCTCTCTCTCTCTCTCTCTCTCTCTCTCTCTCTCTCGCTCTGCATACGCCCACGTACTGTAAACAAAACGCTATCTCTTTCAAACATTCACAAACATCAATAAACTCTGGGAATTAGTAAACATTTAGAGGACTCACAGGCCTTCAAACTAATGAAACTATTTGCTTCCTAATAACACCTTGCACGAAAAAAAACAAAGGAGTAAAGAATAGCCTAGTATGTGTCTAGTGCGTGTGCGTGTGCGTGTGCGTGTGTGCGTATGTGTGTAACTATTAAATAATACTTCATAGTCTTATATTCTACGAGATGTTAAGGAAAGAAGGGAAGATCACTGTTAGGTAGGATTGTAAGATTTAATATCACCAGTTTTATATTTTCTACTGGTAAGGAATGTTGGGTCGGTTAAAGGTTATAAAAAATATATATAAAAAAAATCCCGCTTACACTGCCGTCTCCAATAAAGTGTTACTAAAAATAGTTTGAAATGGTTGGCTTGTCTAGTCATTTATTCCTGTCTTGAAAGTGTTGAAGTCGTAGGAAGGTAGGAAAAAAAAACAGAATTAGGCAGAGAATTCCACAGTTTTCCACAGTCAACCATCGATAATGAAAAGTTAGAAGTTGAATTATGGATATCGCTAGTTATAATACATATACTTAAAAATTATGAATGATGCTTGGTTATTGTATGTATATATACTAGTACTCTTTTACCAACGAGGAAAAAATATATAAATTAGATGAAGGTTGAAATCTGGAAGTATAATATTACGTGTTACTAGACGATAACGATACCTGATAACAATTTACCTACAAGAAATACGAGGCAGATACTCGAGCAGTGTGAGTTATTTAACCAACTAAAGTGAAGCTAATACTCGTACTTCATTCCTGATGAGAACAGCGGCCACAAATTTGAATATCGACAAGTATATATACAAGTAGATTACAGCCATGTTTCTTTCCTAACGAGAAGGAGAGGAATGAGACCAGAACAATGTGAAGTAACAACGTAACGCACTAGACTGCATATCTTAAGTATCTAGAAAACACAGTGGAATGAACCTTGAATGTGCTTGAGTGTGTCCCGGTAGGCTATGTGGTAAGTGTACAGCTACACAACACTCCCTCACTGACGTCACGGTGTGGGAGTGCGGGAAGGTATTGGATCGAGGCAAGCATAAAAAAAAAAAAAATTACTTCCTACTCACTTGTTCTTGGAAATTATATGAAAAATGTAGAATCAATGTACAGCTATATCTCAATCTATCTGTATGTTTGTCTATCTATCTATCTATCTACCTAACTATCTATTTATATATCAATTTTTCTATCTTATTTTCACCTCCTTTCTTCCCTCTCCCAACAGCAGCAGCAGCAGCAGGATGGAGGCGAGTAATGGAAGGGAGGTGACGCAGGACCAGGGACAGACAACCTCCTCTACTGTAATGGTGAAAATGGAATGCAGTGGAGGCACCCTTAGCCCTCGCCGTGTGCTGTGTAAGTCTCCTTTGTGTGCCGCCCTTCCCTCTGCCCTCGCCGGCGCCTGTCCCTTCAGCCCCTTTACTTGGTGCTCTTTGATGTCATCGACTGTACTGGTCACTCGTGTGTGTGTGTGTGTGTGTGTGTGTGTGTGTGTGTGTGTGTGTGTGTGTGTCTGTGTGTGTGTGTCTGTGTGTGTGTGTGTGTGTGTGTGTGTGTGTGTGTGTGTGTGTGTGTGTGTGTGTGTGCTGTGTCTGTGTCTGTGTGTGTGTGTGTGTGTGTGTGTGTGTGTGTGTGTGTGTGTGTGTGTGTTCTTGCTGCGTTGGATTCTTCTAGGACTGAGTCAGCTTCGTAATATTACTTCTTCTAATTTTATGGTTAGTTTATCATAAGTTTCTTTAAATGAGGGAATGTTTCCAGCTGACACACTTCCCCTCGGTAGCTGCGTCCACGAGGTATAATTACGTGCATCTTCCTTCCTATTATCTTGAACAATCTTGGAGTGTGGTTCCTTGATCCTCCACTCCTGCTAAGCATACATCATTATCATCTCTTTTTGTCTTTCTTTCAGTATAAAATTTTTACTTATTTCTAACTTTCTTCCAAGCTGAGGTTCCCCAAACTAGACATTCGTTTTCATGCCGTTCTTTGTACATTTTTTTCAAGAATTTGTTGATGTGGTCCTGCATTTGGCCTGCAAAGAGCGGCAGCATATTCACGTCCTGGTCTTATCAATAACGTGATAAATACTTTGATGATGTCCTCTTCTCTGTGCTTAAATAATAATACTTTCCCATTGCCAATATGTACGTCAATATTCATCATTTTATCGTTTACTTGTGTGTGACCTTCATGCGAGAATTCATGATTACTAGTACTTCATTTGCTTTCTTTTTTCTTCTGGCGTCTTGATGGGGATTCCTCTCATCTTGCATTCCATTCGCGGGGCAGATTACTAAGCAAATCTTGTCCACGTATAACCCAGCGCCTAGAAAGGAAGAGTCACTCCTATGATGGAGTGCATTAAGTGTTACAGTTATATACACGACGAGGTTCTCCACAAAAATACAGCAGCAACAAGAACAACATCAGTAGCAGTAGCTGATTGTTGTTTAATATAATACTCCCGTCGCAGCCCCTCACCTTCCCGAGGCTATCATTTCGCAGATAACAGAGGAACAGAAAGCTTGAAAGACTCCTGAACAGCGAGACGCGGGTTCACGAAGACACTCGCCGGCGAAGAGATAGAACCAGACGAAATACACAGTTGGGGAAGCACTCTATCCAGCAGAAAGTTGTCCTCAATTGAGTCCATGATTCAGGTCCCTACTGACGCCGTGTTAAGCCTGCTGTTCCCCCCTAAGGTCTGAAAAATTCCTCGCCTGAACGAACAACCTGAGAATCCGTGAGATGAATCGAGGACGGACTCTGGTGTGTCAGGAGGCTGCGAGACTATTGAAAACTATAGTAAAAGTCTGGGAGAAGGTGCTGGATCTGAGAAGGTCGAAACCAGGAGAGAACGAGGAAGGTGAACCACAACTTTGAGGCTGAATATGGCTTATGGGGTCTGAGTGAGATTGGGTGAGGCTTGTAAGACTTTGAGGATGCGGGGTGAGACTAGGGAGATAGAAACGAGTAGAAAGGCGCGGAACACTGGATGATGGGGAGGATTTGCGAGGCTGAGAAGAACAGAAGGTTAGGAACAGTTGGGTCAGACTAGGAAAGGTTGGGGTAGATTTAGGGATGTTGGGAAAGTGTAGCTTAGGCAGGGTGGGGCTGGATGGGCTGGGTGAGGCGGAGTGGTGTTAAGTAGGGCTGGGTGGGGATGAATGGGGCTGGGTGGGGATGAATGGGGCTGGGTGGGGATGAATGGGGCTGGGTGGGGCTGTATGGGATTGTGTGAGGTTGGGTGAGGTTGGGTGGGGCTGGTTGGGGCTGGTTGGGGCTGGATTGGGATGGGTGGGGCTGGATCAGGATGGGTAGGGCTGGATGGGGTTGGATGATGCACCTTACTTGCGTCATCAACAGTAAATGCATTAATCAGACTAATTTTCCGATGGAACATGAAAGGGAAGGTGATCGTTTGGCAGTCTCGAGTGAGGCTCAGCTACCAGACGGACTCCGAGGCAAAAGGAAAAAATGTAAACGATTTTCTATTCGTACCCACACCGATTACCTTTGAGGGCAAGATGTTAGGATAGATCCCGGCTGCCTTCCACCCCTTTCCTTTCATGATATCGCTTTTATGAACTTCTTTTTTTAAACATGATAATAAGATGTTTTTCCATTTTTATCCATGGGTAGTGCATCAGCCTGCTGAGCTGAGTAGGTGCTGAGTCCGTGCTGAGCCTCACTGAGTACATGGTGGACGCATGTTGAGTCACCGTGAGCCTCCCCCGCCACAGTACCTCAGGTGTGGGCTCACTACACTTTCCAACACACACCCCATGCCTGCCTACCCCAGCTCATATTCACGTTCACGGCGTTACTGAACAGTCTCTGAATAAGTGAAGACAAACATGGATCGCCGCCGGCCCCCACCCATGTCTCTGCTCCTTTACCCAACCCTCGTCACAGTTCCTAAGGTGCTGTCAGTGTTGGGTCAGCGGGGATGATGAGTAACGCGGCAAAGATTCTCTTCATAACAGATACACTAACGACAAGGTTCTGTCTTAAGTTTCCGTCATCCTTGTTTTACTTTGACGTTGCCTGCGCGTGGCCACCACCCTGTTGGGCGTCATCGCAGCAGCAGCAGCAGCAGCAGCAGCAGCGAGGCTTCAGTTTTTTGGATGTTGATCCTTCATCTCGTTACCCTTAACAAACCTCACTCAAGAATCTCCTCCATAAAAAACGTAGTGACAAAGCCTTTACAAGTCTTCAAAATACATTATGTTAATATAATCAACTTTGAGTGACGTGTGATGACTTTGTAGTGTGTTGGCAGCCAATCGAGGCCACCGAGGACTGTGTGGCCTCGCGCTGCCTGCAAGACACATTCCATCAGCGAGGACCAAACAATACCTGGTTCCTCCTCGTCATAATTTCAGAAACACTCACACAAAACGACGACCTCGGACTCATCAAGGCAAGCAAGGCTACATCACGCCAGGCAAGACACACAACACACTGCACGCCTTGAAGCGAGGCCCTCATTCCTTACCTGGATTCATTTTCCGACAATATATAATATGACGTTAAGGTGAAAGGCGTTAACAGTGTGGTGACGTGCCCTCCTAGTTGTGTTCGTCATTACTAACCATTACTAACCATTACTAACCATTACTAACCATTACTAACCATTAATAACCATTACTAACCCATACTAACTCTTACACGCACACTCACCAAACACACAAGTCTTGTATTCTTTTGATCATTCCTTCCTTATCGAATGTTTGTTTTTAGTAATGTAATGCAGATTTAATTCATTTTACAGCCACTTTTTGTGTCTGTATTGTACAATGACATCCACGTTCACTCCTTACACTCACTCCTGTTTATCTAACATTGTGTATCGCCTCAACCTAATGAAACTTTCGTTGATTTAATTTATAATAACTTTCTTAACATAAGCATTTTTTTTATATACAGATCCCATATATAGTTTTTTTTTCTCTCGTATCTCGATTTTCTTTTTTTCTTATTTCCTTTTTTCCCTGCCTGGTTTGTCGTCCAAGAGGGAGGAGGAGGCTGAGGTAAGGCACTGAGGGAGGGAGGACACACCAGCCAAGACCAAAATCCAGAACCCTAATCCCACAATATACAAAACGGCTTTGTCCTCCTGCTGCCTCCACCTGCAACCTCGCACCTTCCTAACCCAAGATGTAGGTTTCCAGGGAAGGGAGATCAGGAGTGCTCAGGTCCATGTATGTGTTCCTGATCCCTACATGTAATAAACTTGAGGGAAAAATATGATAAGCCTCACCTTGAGCAACCCTATTAGTGTGTGTGTGTGTGTGTGTGTGTGTGTGTGTGTGTGTGTGTGTGTGTGTGTGTGTGTGTGTGTGTGTGTGTGTGTTTATAGGTAAAGTAGCCATACGTTAAGAGACTGCAAGGTACATAAACTAGGCCATTTTAGAGGAGGAGGAGGAGGAGGAGGAGGAAGAGGACAGAAGAGAATAGGAGTATGAACAGAATGTAGTGGTGGTGGTGGTGGTGGTGGTGGTGGTGGTGGTGGTGGTGGTGGTGGTGGTGGTGGTGGTGGTGGTGGTGGTATAGGAAGGAGAAAAAATATTTGTAAACAATAAACCAAATTAAACCCAATAATGAATAATGTCCAGAAAATAACCAGAGGAAATCGACATAAATCTAGCTACACACACACACACACACGCACACGCACACGCACACGCACACGCACACGCACATACACTCACACTCACACACACACACACACACACACACACACACACACACGCACACGCACACGCACACGCACACGCACACGCACACGCACACACATACACACACATACACACACACACACACACACACACACACACACACACACACACACACACACACACACACACACACACACACACACACACACACACACACACACAGACCAAAAAATATGGGGTTCGTTCCCTGGACACCTCCGACATATTTTCCTCTTTTGTGGAGTCAAGGGAGGAAGAGGAAGAGAACTGCAAAAACCAGGGAGAAGAACAAGGCAGAGGGAGGAGGAGGAGGAGGAGGAGGAGGAGGAGGAGGAGGAGGAGGAGGAGGAGGAGGAGGAGGAGGAGGAGGAGGAGGAGGAGGAGAATAACAGAAAAACACTGGAAAGGAATGACATGACAGATAAAGAGGACAAGATAAGGAGGAGGAAACTAGACAGAAGGAGGAAGACGGAGAATGGAAGACACAGCACAAGGAGGAGAAGAAGGAGGAGGAGGAAGAATAAGAGATACAAAGGAAAGATTGGAGACGAAGAGGAGGAGGAGGAGGAGGAGGAGGAGGAGGAGGAGGAGGAGGAGGAGGAGGAGAAGAAGAACGACAAGGTAGGGATAAAGGTTTAATCGTGTTGATGAAGTAGTGAATAAGTTACACAGACGATGTTGACGAAGGGAAGATGAAAGACGAGGCGACGAGGACACAGGACACCAGCCTCTCCATCACTAAATATAAACCAGAAGACGAGGAACTTTTGTGATGGCTTTGAAGGATGACTAATGACATGCAAGACCAAGGCGTTAGATCAATTATGAGAGTCTGATGGAATAGTAGCTACGTAACGGTAGGTAGTAGTAGCTTCAGGGCAAAAAACGATTGGTAAATAATAGAACTCCTTGGAATATTTTGCATTAGTTAGCTAGCAAGCAGCACCTCAGTATGCCATGGATGTGAGTTGCGGCTGGAAGATGGAAATGAGGAGTCACTTCAGCGGTATAAAACTCCCTATTAGATAATTAAAGTGAAGGATGAAGGATGAAGGATGGCAGACAGGATGAAGGAATGATGGAGAATGGAGACTTTCACGTTTTTTTCTCATATAAGTTTGTCCTTTTTCTTATCAATATAAAAGAGAGAGGTAGAGGAAAAAAGAGAGGAAGTAGTGGTGGGTGTTTTACTTCTATAAATGTCAGAGTTTCATAGAAAACGAAAACAAAACACTGACACAATATTATAGTCAATCCCTTCCACTTTACCGGAAAAATTGTTC
>JAPQNM010000042.1:3499787-3504787 GCA_029783475.1 Metacarcinus magister | reverse complement strand
ATGTGTGTGTGTGTGTGTGTGTGTGTGTGTGTGTGTGTGTGTGTGTGTGTGTGTGTGTGTGTGTGTGTGTGTGTGTGTGTGTGTGTGTGTGTGTGTGTGTGTGTGTGTGTGTGTGTGTGTGTGTGTGTGTGTGTGTGTGTGTGTGTGTGTGTGTGTGTGTGTGTGTGTGTGTGTGTGTGTGTGTGTGTGTGTGTGTGTGTGGTGTGTGTGTGTGTGTGTGTGTGTGTGTGTGTGTGTGTGTGTGTGTGTGTGTGTGTGTGTGTGTGTGTGTGTGTGTGTGTGTGTGTGTGTGTGTGTGTGTGTGGTGTGTGTGTGTGTGTGTGTGTGTGTGTGTGTGGTGTGTGTGTGTGTGTGTGTGTGTGTGTGTGTGTGTGTGTGTGTGTGTGTGTGTGTGTGTGGTGTGTGTGTGTGTGTGTGTGTGTGTGTGTGTGTGTGTGTGTGTGTGTGTGTGTGTGTGTGTGTGTGTGTGTGTGTGTGTGTGTGTGTGTGTGTGTGTGTGTGTGTGTTCTGTTGTCAACCATATTTTTACACCAATTTGTCACATTTAAGTCTACGTTTCTTAGTCTTTTTATTATCCTCTACGTTATCATAAATTTTCTTACATCTATTATTATGTTTTAAGCTTATTTACCTCATGTCTTTCTTATCTTTCTTTTCTTTCATTTTACGTATAGATAGATAAATAGATAGATAGAAAAATAAACACAGAGATACAGAGATAGAAAGATTGATAGATAAAAAAAAAAGATGATGAATAGATAGATGAATAACTAACTACATAAATATCTATCTGAGTGTGTATCTATCTATCTATCCCTTCCGTCAGCAGCAGGAAGAGAGGCGTCGTGCGCAGGGTCGGCTGTCTTGCACGAGGCTCAATGGAAGTGATTATTCAGATTAATGACGAGGAACCATCGGCCTGGAACACACAATTCCACCCCAGGGAAAGGACGGCGAGTGCAATTTGTTCCGAGAGAGAGTGAGAGTGAGAGTGAGAGTGAGAGAGAGAGAGAGAGAGAGAGAGAGAGAGAGAGAGAGAGAGAGAGAGAGAGAGAGAGAGAGAGAGAGTGTTGGGGGGGGTAAGGGAGGGAAAATTTTTCATTGGCAGCGTAGAGAAAGTTGCATTGGCCGGAAGAACTAAGGAAGTGAAGGAAATGACGTGCCAGAGTGACGTTCAGTGGCTGGGTTTTTCTTGTGTAATTTTTTTTGCAGTTGGTGTTCGTAATCGACTTGACTTAGATACAGGGAGGGAGGGAGGAGGGTTGGAGGGATGGAGGGAGGGAGGGAAGGAAGGATGGATGGATGGAGGGAAGGAGGAGGGATGGACAGATCAATTTGCATAATCACAAACTTTCCACTTATCGAGACCTGTTTTCATTAAGGTATTTTGCTTGACATTCCAAACATAGAAGCTGATCTAAATGACGAGCTTAATTCCAAGATCTTTGACGATGCTGCTCTTAATTAATCCAGGAGGAGGAGGAGGAGGAGGAGGGGGGGGAAGAGGAGAAGAAGAAGAAGGAAGAGGTAAAGATGAAGGAGGAGACAGAAGGATGAGGAGGAAGAAGATGATGAGGAGATGAAAGAGAAGGAGAAGGAGGTGAAGGAGGAGGAGAAGGAGGAGGTAAAGAAAGAGGAAAAGAAGGAGCAAGAGGATAGGAAGGCAGTGACGAAGCAGGAAGAGGAGGAGGAGAAGGATAGGAAGATAGTGACGAGAGAGTGGCAGGGTCTGGAGGCTGGAGAAGAGCCCAGCAAGACAACAAGCCTCCAATTTGTGCCGCTTTGAGCATCGCGGAGAATAATGGAGCGGCGCTATTTTTAGAGGCACACGATAATTATGCTCGTCACGGTGTTGAGGGGAAGCTGGGTGCTGGGGGCAAGCTTTTTCATATAGCAAGTCAGCCTTTCTGGTGAAGACCCGCTGGTGTTGTGTGCAGTGACCTAGCCTTGTGTAGTTATGGTGGGTAGAGGAGAAGGAAATGGAAGAAGTAGAAGGCGATGGAACATGAGGAAGAGGTGGATGGTGACGGAAGAATTCAGAGTTAATATTTACGTAAAGAAATAATCAGTTTGCGTCTCATCAATAAACTATAAGATCAACATAAAAAAAACTTGTAGCTACGATGTTTGGTTGCCACTTGTAAGACTTTGAGGGAAGATAAAAAAAAATAAAGCTCAAGATGTTTGCTGGAAAAAAAATATATGAATGTAAAGTTGAATAGAAAATTTTTTTTCTTCTATTACAGATATTCTATACATATACGCCGAGTGAGAAAGAGAAGAAAAAAAGTTATATATTCCGTATTGAATCAAAAGTTTAAGCACTGGAAGCCCATCTCAGCAAAGTGTCAAGTGGTGTTAGGTTGGTTTGTGTCATCCCTTCAGGTTGTCACGGTGACCTGGCCGCGGAGGTCACTGAACGCAACATTGAGAGGCAGGGAGAGTGTTACAGGAAATGAGAAGAGAAAGTATGACAACGAAGGTTCGGAACGCGCTGTTAATTATTGATATATTTATACTCTTTCATGATTTATATTTCCACAAAAACTTCTACGACGTACCATAAACAACAACACATCACCCACCTAATGTTTACAGGAACGCACACAAGATAACACTTAACAAACAACACTACTGTAACAGAAGCCTAACTAGAAGGTGTTCACGGTATTGCAATTTTTAGCATAACAAAAGTAGCTACAAAAACATCATTGTAAATTCCGACTCTGACGCCATAACAAATACATGCTTTTCCCTCACACTTCTATTCCTAGCCTCAAACACGTAACCAGCAGCCGTGGAGGGAAAACAGGTCACGGCGCCAAGGGAGTTCCCGGATGTAACACACGAGAGGCGACTCAAACCACCTTTGGCAGCAGGGACGGAGCAGCACACCTTGACATAACAATGGAGAAAAAAATGTTAAATCTAATTCACTGCTTCCTTTCAACATTTATAAGGATTTAATCAGCAAGGTAAAGGCTGAACAACATCCATCAAGTAGCTCTACGCTTAGCCGCTGTGTTCATCTCCTTATCTTTGACCTCTGAACCTGTGGCGGCTTATTTATTCATCGCCCAGGGACGCAAGGCACCGTGTTGCCGCACAACAGATCAACAATTCACAGCCTCGCTCGCTACTCTGACACCACCTGGACGACCCTCACATTGCTGCCTTGTAGAGAGTCAAGGGAGGGAGAAAGAAAGAGGCAGCGCTGGCTCAGGGGACCTCTGAACACACCGGTTAGGGAAGGTGACGGACACACACGCGTAACCTGTGGCTGTTTTGAGGCAAGTCACCGTTAATGTTAAAGGTTTTCCACGAAACCATAACAGTTTCCTCCGTCATTAAGAGTTAGGAATACTAATTGATGATGTGTGACGCTGGCGTGAGGGGAGAGGGAGGGTGCGGGAAAGTGTGGAGTGTAGAAGTGCACACGTTTATAATAAGTGTAAGGGTTAAGGAATTAGTGTGTAAGGGGATGAGAAAAAGGGAGTTTAGAGTGTGAAAATGAGGCTATAAAGTGACAGTAGGGAAGGAATTTCATTAATTAGAGAAGGGAAGTGCATCCAGAGTGAGGAGTGGATTGGGTGAGTGTTGGGTGAGTGTTGGGTGAGTGCTGGGTGAGTGCGCCTTTTCAGTGATGAAGGAATGGATGGCAGGAGTGGAAGAAGAGGTGCATGTAGGTGGATAACGAGGATGAAACTAAACTCTCCTTTACTTGTACCAACACACACACACACACACGCACACGCGCACACACACACACACACACACACACGCACACGCACACGCACACGCACACGCACACACATGTATCGACGCTCATTCATTATTCAAATTATGCCACCGCTTATTTGGAGACAGATGTGATGAATATATGATGATGAACCTGGTCTGCCATTAACACCAATTCACCGTCAGCGATACAACACATTTTTTCGTCGCTAACTGTAGGCCGAGGAGGGGAATTACCGGGCAGGAGAGAGAGAGAGAGAGAGAGAGAGAGAGAGAGAGAGAGAGAGAGAGAGAGAGAGAGAGAGAGAGAGAGAGAGAGAGAGAGAGAGAGAGACTCAAAATTTTAAAAAGAAGTAAAAAAAGTACTCGTCAATGCTATTTCACAACGAAGTAATACCGTTGATTCCTCAAAGAGCACAAGGCTTAAGTAGGGAGTTTTAATGTTTAAATATAACATGATTATGATGATGTGTGTGTTGGGGGTTGAGGGGGTTGAGGAGGAGCATGTAGGTAGTGAGGTGGTGATGAGCCCTGCAGCGGTGAGGAGGTGAGGTGAGGCTGGGCGTCGAGGGTGGACAGTGTATTGGGCGTGTGATGCTGCTATGTTTTGAATTAGTCCTTTTAGCTAGTGAGGGGAGTGCACTGGCTTTCCTCACCTTCCCTCTATTTCATCCAATGATCTGCCCTTGTTCCTTATTCTACCTTGCTCTCCTCCTGTTCCATCTATGTTGTTGCTTTCCCTCCTTTCTCGTTTTCTATTCCCCGCACGTTTCACATTCCTCTAGCTCTAGGATGCTGCACATTTCCAAACACTTCCATGCATGAGATAAAGGAAAGTGTTGCATCCTCCATCCGTGACTTAGGTCTTGAAACACTAATCACCGAGCTCATTACTATCCAGAAACACTGTCTGTGCTTATGAATATGTATGTTGAGTGAGAACTTATACTGGAAAAGCCTAAGAAACAACCACACTTCCTGCTGCCTCCCCTCGTGACACCCACAGAAGCTAGCATGTAAGTAGGTCCTGAATGACACGTACTTGGAGAAACATGTTAATTTGCACACTACTTCGGTGCGTCCGTGTTGAAGTTGAACCCCATCTGGCTGGCTTTGTATCCTGTGTTGGATAAGAATCTGTCATCCAGCAACACGGGGCTCACTACCGACTGTGACATAACATCCAGATTAGTTTATCTTTCCTTTGTTTCCCAGTTACCCATTTGTCCATCTATTCACAAGTTCACAAGGGAGACTAAAGA
>JAPQNM010000042.1:3479787-3489787 GCA_029783475.1 Metacarcinus magister | reverse complement strand
GCGACATTTCACCTCCTATGTTTCCGAGCCAAGACCATTTTCACGGCTCTTAATGGATCATGGAAGAGCCATTCCCCCTTAACACTCTCCAAGCATTACCGCGGCGGCTACTTGGACGCTGTAATGATACTATTTTGTCTTTACTAAAGGACGTAAGGAAGTCGAGATGCCAGGAAGTGCATTAAGAAGAGTCTCTATGTACATAGAGACTCTTCTTAATGCACTTCTGAAGGTACCGCAGCGTGGGCGAGGGAAAGAAGAGGAAGGAAGACGAAAATTATGATAAGCAATATTAATGACACACATACACAGACACCCACCCACCCACCCACCCACCCACACCACACACACACCACACCCACACCCACACACACACACACACACACACACACACACACACACACCAGGATGCAGACACGAGTGAAAATGTAAAAAAATATATAATGTTTATATCCTCTCACATCTTGTCTTACGCCCAATGTTATACTGACAATAGTGATTTTATATATTATAGCAAGACACTATTTGGTTTGATTTTGAGAAGATATGAGTAAGTGTGAGTGGTGAGGAATATCTAGTCCTGCCTTCATGTTGTTGTTTTTTTTAGTAGTATATATTTCAATACGGGATTACTACTACTACTACTACTACTACTACTTCTACTACTACTACTATTAGAATATAAGTACTAGAGTAAAATAGTCAAAACAAAATAAGTAAAAAGATGCAGGAGATGAAGGAAAGAGAAGAATGCTGAAGGAATTCCTCGCGTGGGAAGCCTTAAAGACCATGACAAAATATATATAAAGAAAAATAATGAAGACTCGTTTCGTGCGAGGCTGCACACAGAACTCAGGGAAAAGACAAGATGCTGACGGATGGGAAAAACAGAAAAGAACAAGGAAGTGCGACGGAGGCAGGAAAAGAGAGTGGAGGAGAGAGAAAGAGGAAAACAGACAGAAATATACACACAATAATACAGATACAGACAAACAAGAGGCAGGGAGACAGATAGACAGAAAAGAAAAGAAGCAGAGAGACAAAGACAGACAAAGACAGACAAAAACAGACAAAAAAAAAAAGACATAGACAGAGACACAGACAGAGAAAGAAACAGACACTGAAATCAGGCAAAAAGACAGACAAAAATAACAAAACAGGTAGACAGAGAGACAGTTAAACAGGAATCAGGAATGAATAGTGAATGAGTGAGGGAGGGAAAGAGGAAGGGGGGGAGGTAGTGAGGGAGGGAGGCAGTGATGAGGCAGCTGTTTCCTTATCAAGAGAGGCAGAGAGAAGCCGGGCACCAGAGCATGAAGCAGGCCAAGGAGTCATCGCTTGGGGCTCCTTTCTCTCCTTTATCATCATTAATCAAGGTGTCCTGAAGTCTCTCTTCGCTTGTTTGCCCACCTTAAGTAATTACACTCACTTGTTTTTTATCTACATGCAGTTGAAATTCATGTGTTGGCTACGTTTTTTCCTCTCGATCTATCTATCTATTTATTTATATGCATCAATCAATCTATTTATCTCTCTATCTATTTATCTATTTATATGTGTGTGTACTAGATGCTGTGTATTTAATGTTCAATAAGTGTTCTATAGTTATTTCCACCAGGTGTACTAAAGCACGAGCCTCATAAGGTATTCTTGTATGTTATGTGTTTACGTGTATGGGTAGTTTACCTTGAAATGATCCTGCTGGTTTAGGTTCACAGTCTTTGTTTTTAGTTTACATAGTCGCCGCCACACCTACAATTCATCCCTCTCTTCGTCTATATACAGTTCCCAATACACTGTCTAATACACTGTACCTTCTCGGGCTTCATCTACAATACTACACTCACTCCGGGACTCTACAGTTTCAGTCAAAGTTGTATATTAAAGGTGTTTGTGTTCCGGTCTGGTGTTCATCTTTATACAGCTTACAGAATGCTGCTGCTTTGACTCAGCGCTACACAGTGTCATGGTGTTGTGAGTCATGTGTGAAGATGAATAGTGCAAGTCCCTGCATGTCTACACACCTGCCCTGCTTCAAAGGTTTATGGTAATGTCAGGCAAAGGTGAATAAGACATTATTAACTTCCTACATGTCTTTGTCTTGCTGTTCACTCGCTGTTTGTGGAGTTTTGGAAAAGTTCCCTTAACGCTCATGACAAGTAAAACACTTAAATGAAGTTACTGATGTGCGGAAAAAAATTTTATGTAGTCAAATGTTTTAAGATAGATAATTCAGATTCTTTTCCTCTTCTGCAAAACTTATGGAATGGTAATCAAGGGCCACTGGTTGTCAGGGCAATGTAAAAATAAAATATATAATTAATGAGTGAAGAGCATTTACCATTAATATTAAAAAACATTAATCATGTATGAGAATAGAAGGATATATACACTGCATACTGTGACACACACACACACACACACGCACGCACACGCACACACACACACACACACACACACACACACACACACACACACACACACACACACACACACACACTTTACGAGGTCATTAGCCTCGATAGCATCAATTTTCTGACGGTCGGTATTTTTCGGGTGCGGGGTCCAGCCTGGAGTAGGAGGCAGCACGGACCACCCTCCCCCCCCTCCATAATGACAGCACACCGATAAACTAAATAAAAAAAAAATAGATAGCATAAAAATAGAATAACAAAATGGCTTTATAATGAAGTAGGTGAGAGACGCGTGCCAGCCCTGCAGTTTCGGTAAAAAAATCAATGTTGTGCTGATGAATGGATCGATAAAACACTGCCTCCCGGGACTAAGCAGCGGTGTTTATTTGCACGCTGTTAAGTGGGTCACCAGTGCATGCGAGGCTGAGTGGGTCACAGTAGGGGAAGGGAGGCGCTCATTACTTCATTACCAGGACGATGACGCTAAATGTGGCTTACGCGGTGCTCAAGTCCCTGTTTTTCCTTCTTCAGATTGGTGTTAGGATAAAGGAAGGAGCTGTTTGAGTGTGACTTTAAGCCTTACGGGGCCAAGCAACGCCGTGTTCAAGTAGGTGGATCAAAAATGTGGATAGAGAAAGTATATGGGAACAAAGTGAGGACTGCTATTAGTTGCCTACCTGTTTTTCCTCCCTCAGGTTAGTGTTAGGATAAAGGAAGGAATTGTTTTGAGTGTGACGCGAGGCTACTGTTGGTGAGGAATATTATTTTTGTAATTGGTTTTATGTCTTTACGCCATTCCCCCTTCCACCTACCCTCCCCCCCCCTCCCCCCAACCCACACGAAACTTGATAACCCCCTTCAATTAGAAAAAAAATAAATAAATAAAGATAAATTAAGAGAAAAAAGCGAGGGCCATTCCTACATGATCGACTATTTTTTTTTGTGTGTGTACGTTAGAGTAATAAAAAATGAAGGGACGGAGAATATACGACTGGAAAAAAAAAGGAGAAAAAAAAAGGCTATAAAATCGGTTATGTTGATCATTATGAAAAGTGTAGAAAAGCGACTAAGACACGTAGCTCTCACCCCTGATGCTAAAAATGACGATATAGTTGTAGAAGAAGGGGGGGGAGAGAGAGAGAGAGAGAGAGAGAGAGAGAGAGAGAGAGAGAGAGAGAGAGAGAGAAAAAAAAATCTTTACGTAATAGCAATAAAGTCTCGGGAGCCTAATATAAAAAACAAACAAACAGGACAACCATTACATTAACCTCACCCATATTTCTTGCCGTCGTCTCAGTCTTTATTTTTTCCTGAAGACCGTCACACAAAAACACCTTCCTATAAGATCAACAGAAACTCGAGGGTAGAGGCTGATAGCATACTCGATGGCACTGACACACACACACACACACACACACACACACACACACACACACACACACACACACACACACACACACACACACACACCACTAATTCCCATTCCATTAACACCACACCATTATCCTCGCTAACGAATTTACTTCACACACACACACACACACACACACACACACACACACACACACACACACACACACACACACACACACACACACACACACACACACACACAAAATAAAAAAAATAAAAAAAAAGAACAAGAAAAAACAATATGTGATGGAATAGTCTCATAAATCACGTAGCGGGAAGAGAAAAGAGAGGCAGGTGTATTCTCCGCCACCCCCCCCCACCCTCCCCCACACCTTTTCCCCCTTCCAAATACACACCTGTCAAATTCACTTGATAGATAAAACCTCCACACCTGTTACATTCACACCACATATATTCTCCTTCACCTGTTACGTTACACACCTCCCACCTGATAGATAGATAAACCTAATAATGATAATAATGATAATAAGAATATGATGATGATGCTAATAATAAAAATAATGAAAATAACTTAAATTCTTTCCTTCATGTCTCCTTAATTTACTATTCGAGGGAAATTGAGGACAAATAAATAAAGAGGAAATAAGTATGTAAGGAAATTATGAAAGAGTAGCAACAAATGATTTATAACAGTGAATTTATCCAATCCGAAGGCCAGGACAGGAAGGGAAATTGGTTATGATGTGAGGGAATGTTTCCACTGTTGCTGACTTTGTATGGGGAAAGAAAGGGAAAAAATAAATTACAAAAACAAACAAAAAACTAAGAAAATATGTTGCATTTTCCTACGAATAAGAAAAAAAATATATAAATCACCGTAATTATGATAAACTAAAATACCATGCGTATATTTTTTTTATCCTTTTTAATTATGATTAAATATATTTATTTACTGATGCAAGCAACGATAGAGTCAAGAAAAAAGAAGAATAAAAAGCAATACAAAGATATTGAAAAAGGAAGGAGGCAACAAGGAGTAGTTGGATGAAGGGAAGGGAAGGGAAGGGAAGAAGCATTGGATGGGAAGAAAGGAGGAGGATTATGGGAGAAGAAATGGGTGGTAATGGTGAGAGAGAGAGAGAGAGAGAGAGAGAGAGAGAGAGAGAGAGAGAGAGAGAGAGAGAGAGAGAGAGAGAGAGAGAGAGAGAGAGAGAGAGAGAGAGAGAGAGAGAGAGAGAGAGAGAGAGAGAGGAGAGAGAGAGAGAGAGAGAGAGAGAGAGAGAGAGAGAGAGAGAGAGAGAGAGAGAGAGAGAGAGAGAGAGGAGAGAGAGAGAGAGAGAGAGAGAGAGAGAGAGAGAGAGAGAGAGAGAGAGAGAGAGAGGAGAGAGAGAGAGAGAGAGAGAGAGAGAGAGAGGAGAGAGAGAGAGAGAGAGAGAGAGAGAGAGAGAGAGAGAGAGAGAGAGAGAGAGAGAGAGAGAGAGAGAGAGAGAGAGAGAGAGAGAGAGGAGAGAGAGAGAGAGAGAGAGAGAGAGAGAGAGAGAGAGAGAGAGGAGAGAGAGAGAGGAGAGAGAGAGAGAGAGAGAGAGAGAGAGAGAGAGAGAGAGAGAGAGAGAGAGAGAGAGAGAGAGAGAGAGAGAGAGAGAGAGAGAGAGAGAGAGAGAGAGAGAGAGAGAGAGAGAGAGAGAGAGAGAGAGAGAGAGAGAGAGGAGAGAGAGAGAGAGAGAGAGAGAGAGAGAGAGAGAGAGAGAGAGAGAGAGAGAGAGAGAGAGAGAGAGAGAGAGAGAGAGAATGGAAATGGAAGGGACAAGAAGAGAGGGAGGCATGAACAGAAAGAAGTGGAGGGAGTGAGGGAGGAACGGGAAAGAGTCAAGACAGACATACATACAGACATGTGTTCAGACTCGTTGTTCCCTCGGAGCGCCTCTGAAGTGCAATACGTGGAAAACTCATTTCCAGGAGGAAGAAAATTTCGTTTTATACAGAAATGTTCTATTTACTATTACTAATCGAGAAATATTTACACACTAACAACAATGTGTTGTGTTAAGATATCAATGACAAACAATATAAACCTGTCTTTGAAGCCTATACGTTTTACCTAATGCAATATAATCCGATGGTTTATTTTGTTTTAGCTCTCAAGGATTTCGTCATCGCGGCCGTACAATCAATTTTAACGGAAAATAATGTCTCGATCTGAGGAATTTACGGTAGGACAAATGTAATTTTAGGTTTGTGAATTTTGGGCGCACGACACTGACGGCACGACACCACCACTGCACTGCTACGATTGTGTTCTTCAATGAATGCTGCTAATTGATGGTGGTGATGGTGGTGATATTTATGGTGGTGTTGCTGCTCCTGTTGTGTGTGTGTGTGTGTGTGTGTGTGTGTGTGTGTGTGTGTGTGTGTGTGTGTGTGTGTGTGTGTGTGTGTGTGTGTGTATGTGTGTGTGTGTGTGTGTGTGAGTGTGCGTGTGCGTGTGCGTGTGCGTGTGTGTGCGTGTGCGTGTGTGTGCGTGTGCGTGTGCGTGTGTGCGTGTGTGTGTGTGTGTGTGTGTGTGTGTGTGTGTGTGTGTGTGTGTGTGTGTGTGTGACTTATTTTTCATCACATGTGATAGAACAGTCATCCAAGATGAGGGATGGATGACTCAAAATACAAAATACAATACGTGAACTCTGTCAATCCATCTGAAACAAGCGATTGACAGGCTCAGAGTAGCTACTCCCTAAACGGGGGTGATCTTCGCCAAGGTACAGTGGGGCAAACATAGTGATGTGCGAGGGAAACCAATAATTCAAAACTCATTAGATATTATCAGAAAAAGTTTTTTCATCCTCAAAATCGGTGATAACCCACCAAGACAAGTTTACCGGAGAGGAAAGTGTTCGTATTTCTAAACTTAACAGAACTAAAAGGTAACTGGTATGTATTGCTGATCCACGAATCAATAACTTGTCTGAACACTATGTTATAAATAACATACACGTGATTAACACTTACTAATAACAACGTCAGGTGTCAGGGTGGTTGGACTATAAACCCACGAGGAACGAGCACGGCCACGCCACCAACACCACCACGCGTCAACTGAGTAGGTTGAGTGGGGGCTTTGGTCGCCTCTTCAACACCGGTTGTCATTTACTAATTTTCCTGATTTTTTTTCCTTTCCTTTCTCATTTAGTTCAGATTTCATATAAAAAACTAATTTGTTTCTTGCCTTTTGTTTTTAGTTTCCAAGTCAGTGTTTAGGAAGAAGAGTTCAATAGTTATGTTGTGCTGTTGGTAGGCCTTCCTAAGGTGACGATCTCGATGTGCACCGTGTTGTAAGCTGGGCAGCGGAGGAGAAAATGTTGTATATTCTTTCGTGTATTCATTACACAAATCACAGCTTGTATTTCTTTTCTCTTCCTGTGATTAAGCTGCATTTTGTTGGTACTTCCCTTGTGTAGGATGATCGAAGCTAGCGTGTTGTCATAAGCTGAGTCTACCCTGCAATAGTCTGTGTATGTTTTCTGTATATTGCTGAACTAGTCTGTTCGAGTTTCCGACTCATCGTTTCGAAGTGCTTCAGGGGGCGGTTTTCCTCCTTGTAAGACTGCCCGCCACTACACTCCGCCAACCGTCTCTGCTTCTGCTACGGCCACACCTCATAGCGCTGTTGCAACGCCTGCTGCAACCCTTGAACCTGTTCCTTCAACACTACCTCTGGGTGTCGCCTCATCTTCCACCACCGATCTCTCTGTCCATGATGATGACGGCCCCAATCATTATGATACTTACAATCCCAACTCCCCCTAAACCCCACACCCTCCCCCACACCCCCCAGGCTTCACCACGGTGTCGAGCAAACGGCGCCGTACTCGCACCGCCCAGGCCACCAAGGTTAGTGCCATCCCCGCAACCCGCCTCCTCGGAATAGGAGTTCCTTGCATTCCAAGTCCGCATTCAACACACACACACAGACGCACGCACGCGCGCGCACACACACACACACACACACACACACACACACACACACACACACACACACACACCAAAAAATAGATGAATAACCAGTTACAAATTTTTGAAAGCAAGTTAATAAATCGTATAATAAAGATAATAATAATATCAATAACAATAAATAAACATAAACTCAAAATATTAGATAAGATTTAATGAATAAAGTAAAATAATCAATGAAAATCAGTAATAATGTTCAGAATTGAGTCGGTCACAAATTCAAGAGTTAGGGACAAGAATTCTAAGAAAACCTCGTATTTCCTTTCCTGTCAATAAACGTGATAAATAGCAACACAAACGACGCCAAGCACAAGCCGCACCGGAAATACTGAACATTTCTTAAGGATTATAATCGAATGCAGACCTTCACGTAACCCTGACGTCCAATACACCTTGACTGGCAGGTACGCTGGATGGAATTACCTGGTGGGGTGTGTAAAGCAGGTGTTCTTAATGTAATACTCAATACTACAAGGAAGTATCGAAATAGGCTCAAAAGGTATCGAAACAAGTTCAAAAGATATCGAAACAGGTTCAAAATGTATCAAAGAATGATCCTGGAAAATGGAAATCAAGTTTATAACAATATTCAACTCTTTATAGATAATTCAAAAGGTCACGAGTAATAAGTGTACTTAAGTTAGAGGTAGTATCAGGTTGACCTTGACTTATGAGACGTTGAAACTGTAAAAAAAACCTTAACAACCACTAGTCTAAAGTAATGCATGTGGTATATTCTGCACTTCAATTTAAAACACACTGTATACTTTATCCTAGTGAGCAGGTGTTCCGTTGAGCGTGTGTCCCTTTACTCTACGTAGTTGTTGAACGGCAAGTATACATGAATGTGTTATGTTTAGGCATGAGTCTAATCCTTACAGTGTTCATTGTTGTCCACTAGTTTATGTATATACTGGGTGTCATTTATCTTGCCTTGCGTGGCAGTTACCGCAGAGAAAAGAAAGGGTAGCAGTGTGGGACGTTGAGCTTCCACAGGCTTCATGGCACCAAAACATACACTTATTTCACGATCTGGCAGCAGACATTTTTCAGCTTCATTGTTCTTTTCTTTCCTCTTTGTTGATGTTTTCTTTGTCGTCACATTTTTTTTCAAACATTAGATTCGTCATATCCGTGATGCAAAGCCGTCTAGTACGTGTGACAGACAGTGTTACATTAAATTTCGCTGAACCATCAATAACAATCGAACGTAATGTATGAACCAGTCAGGGAGGAATGTATAGCTCTGAGAAACCAGTCACCTACAGGAGCGGAACTTTATTAAAATAACACTTTCACCAGATAAGGAATGATGAAATAAAACTAAAACTACCACAGGGTATTAGCACAGACGCCCTTGGTGACGCCCGTGACTTGGGTTCCTTCACCGCATCACAAGCAGGGCACGGCGACAGTCCCGTCACACCACGCCGTCACTCTATGCAAAACATCTTAACGACTTCCTGTCAGAGGTAACTTATTCCCATTATACATACAGCATAACCAATAATCTCCCGTCAATCAAGAGCTACAGAGGTATATATTATCGTTGTCTTTCCTTATCCCTCTCTTTTTCTTTTTAGAATGTTTTACTTCTCCCCGTTTCGCTGTTACTTACACACCAAAAATACTAGAGATAAGCACTCCCTTTACCGTAAGACTCACATATATCTGAATTCTCTTATTTCAAAGACATATATATTCCTAGTCTTGCACTTGAGGTTTGCACTTCATCGGCAAATATTACCGTTGCTCACAGGCCCGTCGACATTATAGGAAAAGTCCCGTTCATTTTACAGTGCTTTGTGTCTGAAAAATTGGGTTTAGTGGTAGTGGTGATCCTGATATATAAGGAGAGTAATGCCAGCTTGATGGAGCCTTTCCCCGGTGTGTCAGCTTCAGGACATACTCATCACAAACACGAGCCAATAAAACACGACTATTTCATTACTGCTACTCGTGTTCAGCTCTCTTCCTTCCTCCCTTTGTGTACATAGATAACGTGTCTCTCGATGTCCTGTTTGCGTGTGTCTGGGAAGTAAACTCTCGTGGAATACCAAGTGGTGTTTACATGCATCGATTCACAACGCCGCTAATGCACGCGCGTGTGTTGGGGTGTGAGGAGGGACGGGAGGACACAGGACTGGTAGAAATGTAAATAAATGTGTGAAAGGGACAGTAAATGCCACGTGTACTAATGAATCTTA
>JAPQNM010000042.1:3459787-3474787 GCA_029783475.1 Metacarcinus magister | reverse complement strand
ACACCACACCACACCACACCACGACCCCCTACACTACCCCCTCCACTCCCAACTTTACTGCCACCGACTACACCCACTTTCTCCTCCTCCTCCTCCTCCTCCTCCATAGTAGTATAACTCCACCGTCACCACCACTACCACCCACTCACCCAACCATTCAACCTTGCCTACAAGCCGACCCCATAATCGCCACACACACACACACACACACACACACACACACACACACACACACACACACACACGTATCGTTACAAATAAAATGTATAACTGCCTTCTTGTTCATATGCAAAAATAATAAAAATGCATTTCGTTTGGTATAAAAAAATCAAAATATTCAAAATAATGATATATAAGAAAAATAATTATGATGATAATAACAATAATAACAATAATAATAGTAATAGTAATAATAATAATAATAATAACAATAATAATAATAATAATAATAATAGCATAAAAATAGCATATCTCTCAGCAATTATTTGAGGAGTTACAACAAAGCGTCTTCATTAACTCGTCCTCAAGTGGGAAAACAAACTCGCCAAGAAATGACAGTCACTCTTTGTGTTGTGTCCCGCGGGACGATCAACAAAGAAACTCAACCAACTGGACTGGAGGGAAGAGGCGCTTCATTCTTCATGTAAGTTTGATTTTATTATATTTTAAGCCACCGAGAAAGGCACGTATGAAGGCAGATTACAAAGGATTAAATTTTCTCTCTATATCACATCCTCGCTTCCTTCAGACAGAGGTAAGGTAGGGTAGAGGGAAGTAGGTTTAAGAGGCTGGTGCGGGGCCTGGACTAAGTTAAGGGAAAAGGAAGGGAGGAAGCAAATGGCCCAAGCTAACGGAGAGCTGCAAGGGAGGAGGCACCGACCATAACCTAGGGTGCAGTGACCATTTCCGTGCCAGGCGGCCATACTGTGCCATTATTCAGATCAGCTGGGACCGTTTTACCACAAATACAGGAAGCGATGGGAAGGCAGAGTATTTATTTATTATCTTTATATATTTATTTATTTATTTATTTATTTAGTATCGTTATTTTTTTTATTCAAGGCACATAAGGAGAAAGCATTGCAACGTAAGAGTATTCAGTGACAGCGGATATGTACAGTACAGTGGTGATAACAGGGATGGACGGACAGACGTGTGTGTGTGTGTGTGTGGGTGTGTGTGTGTGTGTGTGTGTGTGTGTGTGTGTGTGTGTGTGTGTGTGTGTGTGTGTGTGTGTGTGTGTGTGTGTGTGTGAGGGAGGGAAGGAGGAAGGTGTCTGCCGCTCCCTACCATGCAACAAAGATCCTGAATGCACTGTTAGTCTCGCCTGGTTGTGTGAGCTACAGGACTGTTCTGAAAAGCGTCACCAGATTGAAGCATCTCTTCCCTAAACCGTCTCCCTCTCCCTCTCTCTCTCCCTCGCCCTCACCCTCGCCCCGCCTGCCTCTGTACAGCCTTCCCCTTCTCCCTCTTGCTCTCGCTCACGCTCTCTCTCTCCCGCTCTCTCGCTCTCTCGCTCTCTCGCTCTCTCTCTCTCTCTCTCTCTCTCTCTCTCTCTCTCTCTCTCTCTCTCTCTCTCTTTCCACCGCCACCGCCACCACCGTGTTGTTAAAGCCGCCCTTTCCTTGTCTGGCTGGCGATAAGCGTGTCACACTCTTATCCTGGCTGACTGCTGGTGTGTGTGTGTGTGTGTGTGTGTGTGTGTGTGTGTGTGTGTGTGTGTGTGTGTGTGTGTGTGTGTGTGTGTGTGTGTGTGTGTGTGTGTGTGCAAAGTATGAATTATAGATAAGAAGAAAAAAAAAGGTCAAATTCTTCACGTTCGAAAAATTCAAAATAATGAATAAAATAGCTACAAATACGTTTTTTTTATTAATTCTTTTTGAAAGCTGCAAATTGTACGTGAATCCAGAACTGCACCAAACATTCCAACTCACCTAAAAAAAAATCTAAATACAATTCGAAATCTCCATAAAAAAAAAAAAAAATTGATTCAATGAAATGTATTCCCATCATATAAAACATTCCTAAAACATTCTCCAAAACATTATATACACCAAAAACACACATTACTCCTACGATTCATAAATACTTTCACTTTGAAATAAAATAATAAGGATTGAAAGGTGGAGTGAAGCCAGCTTATCAGGGAAGGTTGAAACAGGATGCAAGAAGAAGAAGAGGAGGAGGAGGAGGAAGAAGAGGATAAAGAGAAGGTAGGGTCAGGCAAAGGAAAAGGAGTTAGAGTAGGTAATAGGTTAATACCATAGGAAGGTGGTTATTAGGGTGATAAAAGGCTAGGTAAGTAGAGAGAGTAAGGGTCAGGCTGTGGGAGAGAGTAGTAGTAGTGGTGGTGGTGGTGGTGGTGGTAGTGGTTGTTAAAAAGGGTGGAGGGAGGGAGGGAAAGAATAGTGAGGTATACGAGTATGATACAAGGAGAGACCACATAGAGCAAGGCAAGGCAGACTAAAACAAAAGTGTATATAGAGGGCGTAGGGAAAATTAAGGCAATGTATCGCTATTAGAAGAAAATAACCCAAGCAGCTGACGAAGGACTTACCGTGTCTCCCCTCTTCCCTTCTCTGTACTGCTGACGAAGGCATGACGCAGGAGATTGTACGTATATACTGTATGCAGGCTTAGGACAGGGCGAGAGGAAGGAAGGGAGGAAGAAGGGGAGGGATAGAGGAAGAAATAGCAAGAGGAGAGCGAGAGGATGAAGGTTAGAGAGGTAGAGAACGAGGGAGAAAGCAAAACAAGGGAGGAAAAAGGAAAAGGAGAAGATGAAAGAAGGAGAGAAAGAAAACAGGAATGAGAAAAGCACTGAACCAAAACTCAAAGAAAGACAAACAGAAAAGTCACACCTTGTACAAGCTTGCAATGGAGTAAAGGAAATTGAGTTCATATCAGACTACATAACTAAGCTCACAGCATCATTAAAGGATACACGAAGCACTACCACTCCAGCTAAACAATGCCGGGCAGAGGTGAGAGTACCAAACCAAGGAAGAAACTCACGACTCTACCCCTGTACCCATGCGCTGCCCAAACCCACAGTAGAAGGAAAGAGGGAGTAGATGAGAACACTATATACCAAGATCCAAGAGCATGTACTCCCCTCCTTCGGCATGTTTACAGGAGGGAGAGAGGCTGAGATCGAGGGGAAAAGGGAGGCCACTCGACCATATGACGATAAATCACAAGAAGATAACCACGTGCCAAGGTGAAGAGTGAAATATGTAAAGACGGAAAAAATGTAAGCCAGACATGATGATTATTTAATGGCGGAAGGAAAGGAAATGGAAAGCAGTGCGCATGTAAGGAAATGTATAAAAAATAAAAGATAGATATGAATAATGAAAATTCAATATCAACAACCATGAACATTCACCATAAAAGATAATGGTGACTAAAACAAACACGTCTAAGTGATCAAGAATATAAACAGAAATTGAGAAAAACAACATGTATAGCGAGAAAATCTAAATGAGTCACTAAAAAATAAATAGAAAAAAAAAAAGCATAATTCACCGCAAATCCTTAACAAACACGACACAAAACTTATATATTTACAGAAAAACAAGAAAATTGCGAGAAAATCAAAACGAGTCACTAAAAATACATGAGAAAAATAACATAATTCCCCCCAAATCACAACAAACACGACACACAACTTATACATACATAAAAACAGGAAACATTAGGTTAGGTTAGGTTAGGTTAGGTTAGTCACTAAAAATACATAAGAAAACATAATTCACCCACAAATCCTTAACTATAAGAGAGAAAGGGAAGGGAACGAGGTGGATGCGTGAAAATTTACAGGTGCACTGAGACCAACCTGAGGCAAGGCATGACCAGAGTGAGGGGAAGTACGCCTCTCAGTGAGGGGTTTGGGGCTTGGTGTTTATACTTGGCCATGTAAGTTTTAGGCGTCTGGCGTTTGTTGACTATCACGCCCATCTTCTGCTTCTCCCCCTCTCCCCCCCACGCCTCTACCCTTCAGAAGCCCCCTAAGCTCCCCTCTCTTCTCCCCTCTCTTCTCCCCTCCTTCCCAACACCCACGCTGAGCTGGTAAACAAACCTTACTAACATCACAGTCTTAAGTCTGTTTTCTTTTGCTTCTTATGTTTTTTTTTCCCTCCTCCGTTCAGCAACACACACACACGCACACGCCCACACCCACACCCACACCCACACACACACACACACCCACACCCACACACACACACACACCCACACACACATACACATGCCGTTCTTCGTCTTTTCATATATGTTTTACTCCATCATTTTCATCTATGAGTCCTTCTTTCTTTCATTCCATTTACTGGTAACTGTGTCCTTATTTCCATAATGTATTCTCTCTCTCTCTCTCTCTCTCTCTCTCTCTCTCTCTCTCTCTCTCTCTCTCTCTCTCTCTCTCTCTCTCTCTCTCTCTCTCTCTCTCTCTCTCTCTCTCTCTCTCTGCTTCAGTATATCCAGCTTTTTGTTTCCTGTATGTCAACAGCATCATTACTCTCTTTATCCTCCTTGTCTCTCTCCAGTCACGTTTCGTATCTCTCCGTCCCTGTCCCCTTTTGCTTCCTCCCCTTCCTGCCCACCTGTCTTTCCCTTGCCCTTCAGTGTATACATAACATGACGAGCACAACGAAAGCAACTCTCTCTATCTATACCAATTTTTTCATTATATCAAGAACAAAAAGTAAAGAAGAGAATGCATACATGACCTGGTTTCTGGTTCATCTCGGTAAAGTGTAATTATTTTTAAGTTAATCAAGGATGTAAAGGGAAAGAAATACTGTTACTGCCATTTCTCACTCAATTTGCTGTTAGGTTGATGTGATGTGCAGTCTCTAACATTTTTCACGAATATTCCAGACACTTTCAAATGACTTTTCATGGGATACATTAACCAAACAATGGAATGTCACCGAACACACAGACGCCCAGAGCGACTCTCATCTCATCTCCACTTGTGTGAGCGTGATGTGTGACGGAGGCGTGACGGGGACGGCCGATGCAAAACAAACTGATGCAAAACAAACTGATGCAAAACAAACTGATGTAAAACAAACTCTAAAGATGTATTATTATTTCATTATACATGTTGGGGTAATGCAATGTTGTCTTAGTGAGGCAATAACAACCTTCAAGTCTGTGCTTGTAAGGACTTTAAATTACCTTTATTTTCTCCTCATTGGACGTATCAAGGACTGTAGAGCGTGTGCAAATAAAAAACAAAACAGTCTGGTAAATGACGTTCAATATAGACACGTCAAGAGACTTCGAGGCAATAAGTTTCAATTCGTTTTCAAAGGTGACTTGATACACACTTTTAATACCCATTACGTGGCTCGAATTTGTATTTGTATTGAGGGAAGTACGAGGCGCCTCTATGGACGTGACATCTACTACTACTACTACTACTACTACTACTACTACTACTAATAATAATAATAATAATAATAATAATAATAATAATAATAATAATAATAATAATAATAATAATTTTACTACTACCCACGCAGCCCCAGCATCGTTCAACACACGTACAGGAACAGAAACATGTATAAAAAGTATGAGAATCTCTAATACTTTGTCATTACGTGTATTTTTCCTTCCTTCCCCCAAGTTATACACAACGATAAACATTTCAACGTCTTCGGAAAATCATAATCTTTGTCTATGTATGTATTATGTATATTGATCCCGTTGTGAAATCCACGGTATGTTCTTTTTCCTCACTTTCCTCATGTATACACGAGACAAATAAGTAAATAAATTGGACATTCTACAAACGACCCTTGTTATGCCTTCGTTAGGTATGATTTATGTCTATGTGTGTGTGTGTGTGTGTGTGTGTGTGTGTGTGTGTGTGTGTGTGTGTGTGTGTGTGTGTGTGTGTGTGTGTGTGTGTGTGTGTGTGTGTGTGTGTGTGTCTGTGTGTGTTTCCCTCTCAGCGTCCCAACACAATACAATTCCATCGAGTCAAAACAAATCGGACTAAAAATACATTTCAGCTGAGGGTGTGCAGCGGTGTATGGGGGAAGGAGCACCTGCCTCCCATACACCCTTCACCTTGCACCCTGCCTCCCATACACCCTACACCCTGCACCCTGCCTGCCATACACCCTACACCCTGCCTCCCATACACCCTACATCCTGCCCCTCTAATACTGCCATACACCCTCCACCCTGCCTCTCTAATACTGCCACACACACTCACTTTCATAGACACAAACACACAAACACTCATATCTCATGCCCTTCAAATTCTCTCTCTCTCTCTCTCTCTCTCTCTCTCTCTCTCTCTCTCTCTCTCTCTCTCTCTCTCTCTCTCTCTCTCTCTCTCTCTCTCTCTCTTCTTCTTTTCTTTCTTACTTTCCTCTTCTTTCTTACCTTCCCTTCATCTTCCACTAAATTGCATTCCTCTGCTTCTTTCTATTCAGTCTCCCCTTGATTTTCTTTTTCCTTTTTTATTAAGTTTTTCATTTTTATTCTTTTATTTCCTCTTCTTGCTTTTTTTGTTTTGTTTTATAGCTTTAAAGACATTCAACATTCACTTCCCTGGCTTTTGTTTTTTCATCTTATGCATTATTTTTACCTTTGTCTTTCTTTTCTTTCATATTTCTATTTTTCTTTCTTTTTCTCTTTATAATTATTTTGTCTTGCTTATTCATCCTTTCTTTCTACTTCTCCCTGTTCATTCTTTCGTCTTTCTTTTTGTCCTTCCTACGTTCCTTCATATATTGCAATTTTCTTATCCTTCCCCCTCTTTCTTAGTCTTTCTTTTTCTTTTTATTCTAACTTTCTTTTTATCTATATTCCTCTACTTCCTTCCTTTATTCGACTTACTAACACTTTTCCATCTCCTTTGCTATCACCCTTTTTTTTCTTTTCCTTCCTCTTTCCCTTTGTCCCTCCTTTGCACATTTCTCAAAACATTTAATTTCTTCTCTCTCTCTCTCTCTCTCTCTCTCTCTCTCTCTCTCTCTCTCTCTCTCTCTCTCTCTCTCTCTCTCTCTCTCTCTCTCTCTCTCTCTCTCTCTCTCTCTCTCGTTTTTTCTCTCTCCTTCATTCGTTCTTGTCCGTTCTATTTACCGTCAACTTTTCCTCTTCGTCCTCAATTTGCAGCTTCATCAAAACACGTGATGAGACTGAACCCAACCAGCGTCCCATCCCTTTCTATCTCCCTCTCCTACCACCTGACTCTGCAGATGCCTTATTACATAATTACCTCTGCCGTGTGTTTGTCGTGGAGTGTGAGGAGGGGGAAGGAGGCGAAGGGGAGACGAGGAGGAGGAGGAGGAGGTGTTGGTGATGGTGAAGAAGAAGAAGAAAAAGAAGTTGATGACGAAGAACAAGAAGACGTACATAAGCAAGACGAGGATGTGAACTAGAACGAAAAAAACGAGGAAGACGAGGAAGAGGAGGAGGAGGAGGAGGAGGAGGAGGAAAAGAATGAGGGACGGATGGCATTGGTGAGGGAGTGGCAGAAATGTTTGCGACCTTACCACTGCCCTCCACCCTCCGCCATCTTGTGGGAGGAAATTGGCTGCAAGTTATGGTGGGAAGAATATGATCTTATTTATCAGAGAGAGAGAGAGAGAGAGAGAGAGAGAGAGAGAGAGAGAGAGAGAGAGAGAGAGAGAGAGAGAGAGAGAGAGAGAGAGAGAGAGAGAGAGAAAGTGCCAATGTCATATACTTCCACCTCTCTCTCTCTCTCTCTCTCTCTCTCTCTCTCTCTCTCTCTCTCTCTCTCTCTCTCTCTCTCTCTCTCTCTCTCTCTCTCTCTTTCTCTCTCTCTCAATTAAGAAAGACATCAGCATTAAGGAGTTTCCAATGAGGTTGTAAGTTAAGGAAAAGAAAACGGTTATACTCACTCTCTCCAACACCCTTTAGTTACCTGGCCAACACACACACACACACACACACACACACACACACACACACACACACACACACACACACATACACACACATACGCGCACGCCAGTCATCCTCTAAAATCCACAATGTTACTCTAAAACATTCAATATTAATCACTTGTTCCATTAAGGTAACAAACTCGGTGGTCTTGCTAGCATGTGTGTGTGTGTGTGTGTGTGTGTGTGTGTGTGTGTGTGTGTGTGTGTGTGTGTGTGTGTGTGTGTGTGTGTGTGTGTGTGTGTGTGTGTGGTGAGTTTCCGGGCGGAGGGACAATGAAGGCCTGGGAAGCGAGTTAAGGCAGGCCAGGGTAGGGCCAGGGTAGGGTTAGGGTAGGGCCAGGGTAGGGCCAGGGTAAGGTCAGGGTAGGTCCAGGGTAGGGTCAGGGTAGGGTCAGGGTAGGGTCATGGTAGGGCCAGGTGTGGTTAAATCTAGTTACGTTGTCAGGCTGAGTGGTCATGTGTCTTGTTTGTTTTGAAACGAGAAATTCACCCAATCAGCGTGACGCATTTTTCCGGTAATTGTCTTACGGTGTGGAAGTGACTTGACGCAGTAACGCAGACTCTGTACGACCATTACCATTACCATTACCATTCTCTTAATCCCCCTCAACACAATCTACATCAATGTGCAACAGACTGACAGCAAAATATACTATTAATATATTTCAAGAGAAGCGCGACACTTATGTAATCACACACCCCCTCGTGGCGCGGTGAGGAAGTGCCATCAATGTGACAGGCGGGAACACCACCACACACTCACTCACTCACTCTCGTTAACCTAACACACACACACACACACACACACACACACACACACACACACACACACACACACACACACACTAAACACTTAATAAAACAACGTAATGGCAGCCTTTCGTGCAACGCAACACACTACAGCATAGCAACAATCATATACAGTTCTGGATTTAGAAACAACGACGCTTCTATTCATTTTGTTTTGCTATTTAAGGAGTTATTCAATATAGATATTAGTTCCTTACTATCACGGCATTTACATTGTTTTCGTTGTTGTTGGAGTAAACTGAACTACTAAGCATAGTTGTTGCTGCTACTGCTGCTGGTGTGTGTGTGTGTGTGTGTGTGTGTGTGTGTGTGTGTGTGTGTGTGTGTGTGTGTGTGTGTGTGTGTGTTTAGTAGGTACTCAGGAACTTTTCACCTTCACGTCATCCTTCCTTTCCCTGTTTGTGTGTACCAGAAGACAACAACAAAAATGTGTTGACGTTTGGTTTCAAGTTATTCGTGACAATGAGTGTTTCTTGCAACAATGTCTTCTTCTTGTAACACTGGACACTAATTGTAACACTGGACACTTCTGGAAACACTGGGGACTTCTGGGAACACTGGGGACTTCTGGGAACACTGGGGACTTCCTCAAACACTGGATACATGGAACAATGGGTACATCTTGCAGCCATGTGTGTTTCAATATAATAAACAAATAAACAATGAGTACCTATTTTGGGGAGCTTTGAGTACGTCCTATCAACGAGTTCCTATTAAAGCCTCACAAGGGTATGGAAAAGCTAAAACATTCTCCAATTTGCGTCACATGATAGCTAATGTTTACCCTAGCGAGTACTAGCTCAGACGATCGATGGAGTAAACAGTGCCTGGTAGCGGGTGGTAGCAAGGGCCTGATAGTGTTCCCTGTCGGCATTCCTCTCCACCTCGCCCGCCAAGGGAACACAACTTTGAGATACTAGCAGGAAAAAAGGTGAAATATTGATAAATAGATGACTAGAGTGAGGTAAGGCTGCTGTATATAGATAGTAGAGCCAAGGGGGCGTTGAGGAAGAGCAGGAAGGAGTAACGATGAGTGTGTAGGTATAAGGGAGGCCGGAGGAGGAGTGTGGGGACGCAAGAGGGAGGGTGGTGGGGAGGGAGGGATTGAGTAACGATGGAGTGAATGTCAGAGAGAGGAAGGAAAGGTAAGTGAGGAGGTGCGTTCTGTTCACACTAACATTGATTAAAGTGCAAGGCTGGAGGGACGTGCTGCTCTAACCCTTCACACTCGTCTTCGTACACCTTAATAATAATAGCTTAGAATATTACCTTATGATAATACCACATGATATAATATAATACTTTATAATGAATACTGGCAGCCTTTACTTAAAATATTGGACAAACTTAATTTTTACGTCATATCTTTTAATTAAGTTTCATCCTTTCCACACTTAAATAAAAACGGAAGAAAAAATAGTTCAGTGTTTTACTTTATACTTGCTCGTGCTACAGTTAAAATCCTGAACTTATTTACTGAAGACTGATGATCGACACATTTTCATCGCCATTAGAGTATGAGACGCAATCACATAACACCAGACAATTGATAAAAAAAAAGTTCTCTTCAAATTCAAAACACAGAACGTGCTTATACTCCAAACATTTCATTCATGGAAGTTACCATTACGAGCACAACACCGAAGACAGTCACTGAGCTGGAGGGTAAGGAATCCAATGCGTTATGCACTCAATACCCAAGAGCTGCTCACACTCTTATTGACTTCCAATGAGGTACTTCTGAATGTGTATCAATGAATACCGGATTATTTAACACTGTTCCTCTACCGGAAACCAATGCCACAGATATTGAACCAGACCAAACGCACGATCCTATCTTATCACAACAACAACAACAACAACAACACCCATTGCCAGCCTTCTAGAACCCCGGGGAACTTGATTACAATTCTCCTTAACCTCATAACCTCATTAATCCAACTTTCCTGACCTTATGAAACACACTTAATCATACCATTGTCCTGAACTCTACGTCCTCACGAATACATTTTTTCCCAATCTAAGGACAGTACGATACACACACACACACACACACACACACACACACGAGTCTTTCCTCCGTGTGGTCGTGCTGCAGGCTTCCCCTAGTCGTCCCACAGCTTATTCCTCACTTAATTTTCCTGTCCAAGCTTCCCTTCCCACGGCAAAGATCCTTCATCCAATTTCCCAGTCAATGTTATCTCCCTTCAGCGGTCTCCCTCCTCCTGGACGTGTACAAAAGACCAGTAAATACCGAAAGAGACGCATTCGACCGCTTCTCCTCAGATAGGGAAGGCGCTTATCTCAGCTGGGGAGGCGTATGTATGTATGTATGCCTTTGTACGTAAGTAATCCTCGCATTCGTCTCCGTCTCGCCGAGTAAGATAATGAGATAAAAGAGGAAGGATGTCCATTAGAACGACCAAACACACAAAACTCACTAACGCAACAATTAGTGACATATAGGAAGGTGTGTGTGTGTGGGTGTGTGTGTGTGTGTGTGTGTGTGTGTGTGTGTGTGTGTGTGTCTGTGTGTGTGTGTGTGTGGGTGTGGGTGTGCGTGTGTGTGTGTGTGTGTGTGTGTGTGTGTGTGGGTGTGGGTGTGTGTATGTGTGCGTGTGTGGGTGGGTGGGTGGGTGTGTAGGTGAGGGAAGGGGCGCCAACCCAATATCAGTTCACGGATGCTCATTTCGGAACCAATTCCCTCATTTGATAACCCAAGGGAGGGGCCTCAGGACGGCGACGGCGGCGGCGGCTGCGGCGGCGGCGGCGGCGGCGGCGGCGGCGGCGGCAAAGGCGGTGGTGGCGGCGGCGGCGGTGGTGGCGGCGGTGGTGGCGGAGGCGGCGGTGGTGGCGGCGGCGGCGGCGGCAGTGGCGGTGAAGGCAGAGTTGTGTGACAGTGAAAAGCGACACTTACTCCGTCATAACAAACTGACGCAGACTTTTACATGAATCCTGAGTAACATTTGTGAGTTACATGAGAACCATTTTATGTATTTACCACCACCATCACCACGATAATTACTAAACACACCACCAACACCACCCTAATAGCCATTAATTCCACCACACCTAACTACTTGACTACCACTACCACTTCCACCTTCACCACTCCCACCACCACTGACTAACTCGCCAATATCACAACTCGGGTAACTCTACGTTAATATTACAGCCACCACCTCCACTTTCTCCTCGTCTTCCTCCTCTTCCTCTTCTGACTCACTCTTTCTGCTCCCCCTACCACGCACTGCCACCACCCCTCCTCCAAATGTAATGAGTTTCCTTTCCTAGTAATAAAGATTAGTTTTACTTCTTACCTAGATGAACATTGTGGTGATTGCTCTCTCTCTCTCTCTCTCTCTCTCTCTCTCTCTCTCTCTCTCTCTCTCTCTCTCTCTCTCTCTCTCTCTCTCTCTCTCTCTCTCTCTGTCTATCAAGTAGGGGCGTCCGTCTCCTGAGGGCTGGAGTAAGTACAAATTTCTCCAGCTGTCTTCCTCCCTTAATCTTGTGGGATAACTGGAGTAATGTTCCCTGGGCCTCTGCGTCTTATCAATGGGACTCTCCAGGGAGGCGCTGCTCACTACACGTAAAGGTTCTCTAGTTATGAAGATTTACTGATCACTCGTAGAAGATAATATTGTTTGCGTATCTTGTTCCCGTCCACTGGGCGTGATAACACTGATCACCATATAACTGACTGTCTGCAAGTGTTCATGGGGTTTAATGGGCGAAGTGAAGCCCCAAAATTATTTCATGGATTCAGCAAATTATTTCAATAATATTCACATCATCTAAAATAAATAATAAAATGCCTCCACAAAGTTTAAAGTAGTTTCGTAAACTTGCTTGGGGTGAAAACGTTAATCTAATAGAATAAAGTGTTATGAAAATGTTTGACGTAAATAATTAAAGATTGATCAGGTGGTTGGTTCCTTACTGCGCTGCCTGGCTGGCTAATCAGCGTCCTAGGTCGAGGCTTACCACCAGGTGGGAAGGAAGGAAGGAAGGAAGGCCGCGTCATGGCTACTAAAACAAAAACTAATAATAACTTTCTAAAGTTACAAAGATATTTCCAACACAAACGCTCGTCTGACGTTATTAATTAGTAGGGAAGCATATAATTAACAAATATTATGTATTGAAGGTGCACTATTTCATACGAAATGAGAAGTTATTACAGATAAATACTACCTATGTAATTATTGCTTACTACAGTAATGGTAGATTTTTTGGGGGGATGAAGGAAGGGCAGCAGTTAAAGAGGTTAACCTTGAACGATATATTTTCATCAAGGTTTCATTATCATACTTGGAATAAATTAAAACTCTTGGTATCAAAACGAAGGTTTCATAATCAAGATGAAAAACACCATCATATTTGCTTTTTTGATCAAGATGTTTCCAGTAAATTACTGATACATTTGGCAAGGATTTCAGTATCAAATTTTGTCTATAAGTTTACATTCAATATTTCTGAGATATAATAAAGCTTCAAGTAAATAATTTAAAGTCATGTTTTGTGATATTTCTTCAATTGCCTGAATATGTAACATTTTAATTCCCATCCTCGAAGCAGCATCTCATTCTGTATATCGAAGCACCTGAGCACCAGCTTAGTGACGCCCCGAGCCAACCTGTGCCTGACAGATGCAGCATCCAAGGCAGGTGTGCACGCCCTCTCACACTCCAATCATCAAGGTGAACCGCTTGCTTAAAAAGGTGTCATACTTTTTTCTATCCTTGTCATGTCATCTTTAAATTCGCCACTTTCTACCACAGTTTCGACAGCCTATCATCATTCACCTTTCCTCTCCACCTCCCCCTCCAACACTCCCTCCCCACACAACCCTTCCACCTCAACCTTCACGAACTATCATCCACCTTTTGCACAGATTCTCTCATGACAAAAGTACTTTAAGATCGCGTTTGGCATGACACTCCATCATTCCACAGCAGACACACCTTATGTCTTATGTCTTATGCCTTGTGTCTTGTGCCTTGTGCCTTGTGCCTTGTGCCTTCCTCCCACCTACATGGACTCACTAGCAGACATTCTATCTGTTCATTTGTTAAGCTCACGGTCTTTTGTCCACTGCTTTTGTGTTTTTGCTCTCTCTCTCTCTCTCTCTCTCTCTCTCTCTCTCTCTCTCTCTCTCTCTCTCTCTCTCTCTCTCTCTCTCTCTCTCTCTGCATAATTTCATCATGAGCCCATCATTTTAATTACTTTTTTCATTTTATTCTTCTTCATCCTCTTCGTTCTATCCTTTTTAAGCTAATTTGCTCGGCCGGCATAATCCTCTTTGCAACTTGCAGCAATTATCCTCAGTTTTTAGTTCGCCTTAACCTCCTCGCGTAGGAAGGTGCATGAAGGTGTGTGTCATTACGTTGTGGCAGCATGATAACGCGATCACTGCCACGGTAATGGTGACCAATGCCACCAGGACCTCAGGACAGGAAGGAAATGGAGTCTTTGATATGATCAAATTTATCACAATGAAAGAATTCGCCTCAATTCCAAGAGTTTGTTATGAAACGCAGCACCGACACCTGCCAGTCACGAGGCTGAGTGAGGACTTAAGTTAAGACAAACAGCATCCATCTTCCCACAGCCTTCCCTCATTCACCATCCCTCACCCGGCATCACACAACCATCAGCACACCGTCCCTTGCAGCACCAGCCAGCACGTGCTCAGACAGGCGGCTTACCAACCCTGTTGCAGCCTCGATAATGACATTTAGGTGTGTGTGTGTGTGTGTGTGTGTGTGTGTGTGTGTGTGTGTGTGTGTGTGTGTGTGTGTGTGTGCGGGTGTGTGTGTGTATGTGTGTGTGTGTGTGTGTGTGTGTGTGTGTGTGTGTGTGTGTGTGTGTGTGTGTGTGTGTACCGCAGATGATTACATGCACCGTGTTGCTCCTGGTGTCGGGCAACGGTGATGCCACGACCCAGCCGTTGGTGCGAGTCGCAGCTCGAGATTCAAAGGAGACCAAAGTAGATGAAGATTATTATGTCAAGTCAAATGATCGGCGTGTTGTAGTGTGTGTGTGTGTGTGTGTGTGTGTGTGTGTGTGTGTGTGTGTGTGTGTGTGTGTGTGTGTGTGTGTGTGTGTGTGTGTGTGTGTTGTGTACTCCTGTGAGTACGCGCTTATGTGCATTCTAAGTGCTTGCAAGTTTGCAAATTATAATCATAAAGTTTTGAAGAGCCAAGTAGAAGTGACGAAGTCTAACTGAGGAAAGAGTTTCTTAAAGGAGGAGGAGGAGGAG
>JAPQNM010000042.1:3452287-3454787 GCA_029783475.1 Metacarcinus magister | reverse complement strand
ATCACCATCAAATATGACAGAAGCCAAAGTGTCCTCCGTCACCCGCCGTCTTCTCTTCCGTCACCTTTTCCGTCTCACCAATTCAATTAATTTTTCCATTTTTCTTCATTGTTCCATCTCTACCCACCCTATTTTACCCTATCTCATCTAGAGTCATCACATTCCCGTTACGTCGCGTCCTCCTCTCTTTCATTTGGTCAGCTTCCATTCGCGTCCCATTTCAATTCATCTCTTCCTTCCTATTTCGTGTCAAACTCATCTCCATCCCAATACTTCCTTCTCCCACTTCATCTCAACTCACCCTATTCCATCCCGTCTCCATCTATTTCATTACATTCCTCGGCCCAACGCAGGAGTGTTGAGAAAGGACCGGCGCACCACCATCTAATCTGCCTCCATTAATCGCCTTTATGACACTGACTCTGATCAACATCTGGATTTACGAGGGTGGCTGTTATCTGTTTAGTATAAGACCTTCACATAAATCCTCTCTTTCTCTCTTTCTCTCTTTCTCTCTCTCACTAAGAAGAAGGAGAAGAACAAGAACAAGAACAAGAACAATAAGACAGCACCAGCAATAAGATGGGCTAGAGAGAGAACAAAAAAGTGACCCTTTCCTTCCTCATTCGAAGCTTGGCCGCCACTTTAATAACCTTGCAAGATGAACAACGGGATGCGCAGCGATGGCAGTGTACGTAGTAATCTCTGAATAATGGAACCAAAAGCATTTGAAAAGAACGTTGATGTACATATGAATATAAACAAATAAAAACTCCTTGTTAACCTTCGAGCCACGTTAGTTCAGTGTTTTACAGAATATAATCGGAATATAATCCACACAAAATTATATCTTCTGTGGCTTGGTGTGAAGGGTGGGCTTTGGATGCACTCTGCTGTGAACACATGATATTATTACACCCACTCGATCCCCCTGGGCAAGGAGGGTCTATATTTTCCTGACACTACCTGTTGAAAGAATTTGTCTTCAGAAAGGCAACAAAATAAGAAAAGAAAGCGGAACAATTTAAGATTGAATTTTGTAAATATCCTGACTGTGCCTTTGAAAATATCCCAGTTGTAGTAAGTAAGCAGGGACAACAGCAGACCGTCTGTTGGGGATAATGGACGTAGCTCTAAGTGTTTCGCTGCACGCTAAGAGGATGTTATATAAAGATAAATATATAAGGAGGGTGGAGGCACTGTTCCGGGTGGGCAGCTTTAAAGGGATGGGAATTAGCAGGTGGCAGTGGCCCAGACGCAGGAAGTGGGCACAGGCGGGAACCTCCGTCCTAACCACTGACTCTCCCCTGACCTGCTTCAGTGAATGCACAACAGACAGACAAACAAGGGGGGAAAAACGACGTATAATGATAGTATTGTCCTTACGAGGGTAATGGGAAAATAACTAAACAAGGACGAGAATGTTAATGCAAATGGAAACCAGAATGGGTGAGGAAAATTGTTCATTATGATAGTGTGTATATCGGTATTTTGACGGAAGAGGAACTGATGCAAATTCCTGGGAATGAGACAGTGGCTGCGGGAGGACAGTGGAAGGCTGTGGCAAAGATAGAAATGAGGCCAATATTCGGGGTGAGGATGTGAATGACACAATATAGGAACTGTGTGTAATGTAAATGAGACCACTGAGAACTGGACTGCGATTGGAATTGGAACAGTTACCTTGGGATTTGGTAGGAAGACAAGCTACAACGGAGACAAAGGTTGATGGAGGCAGATAAACAAGATGAGGAAAGAGACACGCAAAACAACACAATCATGTAGCGTCTTACCACTTCCATGCACGAGACAGTCTGTATAAACACATTGGCAACCTAATTAAGCAAAACAAATCAATTCTACTCTCGTTGAAAATCATATGTATTAACATTGAATACTATGACGGAATGCGCTTCGATTCTCGTCATTGTTCAACACAAAAATAAGAAGAAACTAATCAATGATCATCCATCGCTTATATTTTTTTTCTCACTATGCCTTAGCTGGTGATGTTTAGCGGAATGTTCCTCAATTGGAAAAGGTTAAGAAGCTCTGTACCACACCACCACAACGATCTACCACACCTTCCCGCTACCACAGACTTTCTCAACTCACCCGTCACCCACTCATCCATGCTGTATACTGTCACCTGTCCCACCTGCCATCCACCCAACCCCTTGCTCCTCCATGCTATGCTAAAACAAAACTAGTTCATCATGAAGAGTACCTACATTACGTCAAGTTATCTCATTCCCTTAAATAAAATCATGTGTAAATTTATTTCGGTTTCGATGATTTAATTTGGGTGAGGAAAAGATGATACACATTTACATAATGAGCGCGTCCAATACCCGATATCATAATAATTGTACATGATGCTGGAAACGTTTTGTGTGTTATTTACGTTGAATATTTATCGTCTTAATTCCATATTAAAAAAAAAGAAACAAAAAAGTAGACGACAAAAATTTCACGACAAAGAAGAGAGCATATGAAATTC
>JAPQNM010000042.1:3434787-3449787 GCA_029783475.1 Metacarcinus magister | reverse complement strand
AAATAATACAAATTTATACTCGCAGCGTAAAACCAATGTTACCCCGTATCGAGCCGTCTCTCTTTACATCATTAATATACGAGCAACACACGCGTCTCAGTTCCTATAAAGCAAAGACTTGTTCCGATACTCGCCAGCCTGGTATATAGAGGGAGTAAAGCTGCTTGTTACCAGCATGGAAGAGTAAGTCATATACCACGTCACGCTGGCTTAGGGTGTCTTGGCTGGGGAACCCTTTTAGTTTTCCTAACAGTGGACTTGCTTAGTTTGGTTGCACCTGCCTAGTATAGCTCCCATGATCCTTGAAATGATGAAGCCTCCTTACCACGACAAGGTAATTTTTGCATTATTTTTATATGCTTGCCGTGTTGTTTTTGTTTTGCTTTTCTTGTGTTCTATTATTGTTCTTGATAGCTTGAAGATTATTTTTCTTTTTTTATGGTGCAAATTATGTTTAGTGCAATGCTGAAAATACGTACTTATAAGTCCTGTTCAGGAAATTTGTGAATAAAAAAATGTTACCCTCATATCTGCGACTTCTTCGTTTTCTTTATACATGCCTTAGAGGATATCTTCTATTAAAAGTGTGACTATAGGAATAAATAGATAACACGAATCTTACATACACTGCCAAATAATTTTACATATTATGAACAGACTAACTAAATACTTGACTAGGTGTATTGTAGTGGTCCAGGGAGCGTGGAACATACACTGGCTTTTACAGTTGTCTCGGCCGCTATAGCTTTGAATGTTGTAGCTACAACGTGCTCGAAAGTGTGGAAATCTTCTATAAATTGGTAAAGATTGTATACTAGTATTAGCGAAAAGTGAAGTCAGACAGTGAGTGACAGTGACAGTTGTATCTCAGAAGAAAAACACCTTATTAGATCTGTCAGCCTTTCTCTGTGTTTTCTGAAGGCGACACTGGTCAGTAGAGGACCCACGAGCCATAGCAATATGAAATTGATTACATCGAAAATTATTGAACACGAAAAAATAATAATAATGAATACTAAGACCAACTAGAAGCTTAAACATGAAAGAGAATTTGAAATATATTTGTTTAGAGAAACTGTTTTCAATATTTGTAGCTGTCTAACCCAAAAGTAATTCGTATAACAAGTAAATATAAAAAGTACATATATGTTTTTCACGTTTATTTGACCAACACATCCTATAAAATACTATAAGTTAATTTGATTTAATTGTATCAATTTGAAAACCAGAGTGACTTGGCAGTGCCTCTCCTTTGAATGGTGAAGGTAGCGGAGGAAGAGTCTACCACAGCTCCGAGTGTGACCGGAGCACGAGGCTGGTTCTGTTGTAGGAGCCGATGTCCGGGTAAAGGGTGAGGCCGGTCACCAACTCAACGTCGTGGACTTTCGCACTAAACTCAAGGGCGTACTGATTTGGTTTCTGCATAAAAAAATAAAAAAAAAGCCAGGGCGTTTAACCGTCACGAAAATAAAGTTTACTCTGTATTTACAAATGAATTTATCAACGTGAAAAGTGACTCACCATACAGTTGGTCATCAGCTGCTCTTGAGGAAAGATGAAGGAGTTGGCGTCAAGCTTTGCATGAGGACACTCCGCTAAGGAGGACACATTCTCCTTGCAGCGGGTGATTACAGCGAACAGGTGAGACGGAACCTCCTTCATGCTGAGTGATAGGTTATGATTACCTTGCATGCATCTATTTCTCTTCCATGTTTTGAATGTGATTACTCAATGGTTAATTTCATACGGAGTTCTAGAATTACTAGTATTTATGATTACATGATCTGATACTGACCTGAAATCTAGGAAGTTATCAGGGAACGAGTCAGCGTTATTATCGAACACTGTCCCCACCACCAGATTGAGAGGCCCCAGTGCCATCAGCCAGGCCGGTACCAGCTGGCCCACAAGCTGCTCCCAACGCTCGTCCAGAGAGAGGGAGACAGGCACCGCGTTACTCACCAGGTAAGGTAGGCGGGCCAGCGAGGTGTCCTTGGAGTATTCTGGACACCAAACGACAAACATTATCAGTGAAGCAGGTGGATGAAGAACCTCGTATATTCAACATACTTGTGACTTGGCGCTTTTAATCACCAAGTCACAACTCAGTGTTTCGCAATAATCAAAGGCCCCTGACGGCACGTACTTGGGGGGAAGAGAGGATACATAGTGATGTTCAAAGGATGCAGCGCATCGTAGGAGGCGCAGGTCTGGGTGGTGTCCGGATGGAGGCGCACGTCACTACACCACTCCTTCGAAGGGGTCCCTGGCAGAGTCCCCTCCAGAGTAAAGCTAGTCCAGAGTGGCATCTTCAAGGCCTCGGAGTAACCTAAAGAGGGAGTGGCGGTCCGAGAATAATAAAGAAGATAGACAATAGCAACAGCCAACGTTAACTACTGTGTAACTTTTAAGATTTCCAGACGAACTTTGAGAGTAATCAGTTATGTGACTCACCCGTGACGTGGTCCGGGTGGTGGAGGAGGGTGAGGTTGGCGGGAAGGAGGCCAGAGTAGGGAACACCCCAGGGGACGTGAGTGGCCTCCAACTCCTGTTGTTGCTCCAAGGTGAAGTTCAGGGAAGTCAACCACTCCTAGTTGTAAACTTGTATTCAGAAGACTCAACACAAGTTTTGTTTGTTTATGAAAGTAATGTAATAAGCTTATTTTTCATTACTTGTTCTATATTTTTAAGATATTCATGTTTGTATATCATCATGAACATTTTAACAACTCTAATGATCAGATTTCGTAAGCTGACCTCCGGAGACTCTAGGTCACCCTCACAGATGGACATGCTTAGTAGGGGACCCAAATCTCCTGCAGGGAATCCTGATGTGTATGGCTTCTCCTCCTGTAAGGTTGCAACAGTGTCAGAAAGGTAAGTTCTATACATGTGGCCAAACAACATCTTCCAATTCATAAAGTAATGAGAAAGGGCCCCGTGAGGCTCATAAGTTTGTGCTCACCACAGGGAGCTGCGGGTACTGAGGAGGCTGCGCCAGGATGTGGTACAGGGAGCCCAGCGTGCCGTTGTTGGGGTAAGGTTCCACCCCTGTCAGATGACACATTAGGTTATACAGTTCAATGTTGTGGAACGGTTCTGCCTGCATGTTGTGCTGGAAATCTGGCCCCGAAGCGATGAACAGAGCCTGTGAAGTGAACTTATTCAAATTCATTGTCATCACAGAAGAAAATCAAAATAATATTTAAAAGTGATAAATCAAAAAGTTATAAAACTATAAGAATTAAAATATATTGCATGAAACAAAGACGACATAATACAGTGCCGCCAGAAATTAATAGAGCTGCATCACGCTCACATCCATAGCGTGGTTGTGGTAATCGTAGCCATGATTCCCCAGCGTGGAGATGGTGAAGGACGTTGACACTACGTAGCCAGGGTCAAGGTCCAGAATGATGTCCTCGATGCGACGATTGTTAGAGAAATGAAGCCGCGTGGGCAGATCCCCCTTGCGGTACACTCGGAGCTCTTCCCGCTGGCACGCTAACTTATTCATCAGGTCCTGCACCGCCTCTGTCCATGCAAGGAAAGACCAGCGGCTCAGTTGTCGGTGCCAGCCGAGTATGAAAATATTCCCAGGAAACAAGCGTTGCCATCCCCTCCCCTCCCCTCCCCACACAGTACAGTACCTCCTCCTCACCCTCGCTTTTATTTTTGGAGTCGATTCTCGGGAAAGCTCCATTATAGGTGTAGGCGACATCGTATATGTTAGGGATATAGTCCGTTAGTTTGATGTTATTATGAGGGATACCCGCGGACGATGCCATCCCATGGTCAGCCAGGACGATAAGGTTAACGCAGGGAAGCAGCCCGCGCTCCTCCAGTCCATCTAGCAGGCGCTGCAGCATGTGGTCCACGCGCCGCAGCTTCTGCTTTACCTTGGGAGAGTAACAAGACTGCATGTGGTGAAAGGTATTTGTATTGTTTGGAAATCTAATCAGCCATTGTTTATGATCCGATTACTTGTCCGAATATGTGCTCTGTTCTAAAGTATTGTTCCGCAACAGGCTTGTTTATCACTGGTCCTCGGCCTGAGTATTCAGTCAACAGCGTTTCTCCACCTGGCTATAGTTCAGTAGAATAAAGCCTTCACGAAGGCCTCCGAGTATTTTGTCCCTGATCACCACACAGACGACAGTGAATATTTGTCCAGGAAGACTACTAATTACTTATTGATTTGAGGAAGGTGCTAAGTAATGCCTCGGACCCTCGCCACAAGGAATACTAGAAGGCCTAGTCTGTTAACACGGTAATAATCACTCCCTTTCCCTCCACACATCTCGTTACAACTGCTACACTTCAAACTCGCAACCCAACAACATTACAACTTCTTTCCTTCTTTGTCAATTGAATTATAAGCTAAAACTTGCGTAAAGACTCGAGACAAAATATATGCTATGTATAAATCAACGATTATAAACATGAAATGCAAATAATTTAATGTACAGGAGTAATAATTACTTTCATAATACCTGCTTTTCAAATACTAAGTGTGGCGTGCACATTACAGAATTATGATACTCATCTCTACAGAGATTATAGACAGTTTTATACAGACTTGTTACGTAAACTCCAACTCCCTATAGGGGGCCGGGTGGCTCTGTGGTACAGTGCTCGGCTCGTGACCTAAAGTTTGCGAGTTCGATCCTGGCTCACATCTTCTTGGTGCGTGGGGTAGCGCTCTCTCGTTAACCCTAGCGTAATTATATGGTCTATAGCTACCTAATTTGGGGGGATTATTTAATCACCTTTAATACAGTTCACTATTACCATGACTGAACACCAATAAAACATGACTATGAAGGTGTTTATTAAGTCATACCTACTATTATACAGTACATTATATCATCATTGTTCTAGTTTTCGGTCTTACTCAATTCTCAACTGATAACACACGACCACAGAGTGCAGTAAAGTTCATGAAAATATATCCAATGTGTATGTACAGTACCACTGGAAGCAGGAGTGTGGAGATGAATCGCCTTACCAGGAAGCTGTCAGGGCCAGTTAAGTGCGAAGTGTGATCGGGTTCATCGAAATACAGCGAGATCCAGGCTGGACGTTCTTCCACCGGCAGGGAAACCCACTCCAGAACCTGCACACACACACAGAGTGTTTTCTTTATAAACATGTAGGAATAAAGTAAGGCACAGTTTTGGTTCAATAGCAACCACAAGGCATCAAGATCAGTATCACAGTGTTATCTTACACCTTTGACTCACCTTGTCAACCCGATCCTCGAAGGGAGTCGAGCTATCAAAGGCCATCCAGTAGGTCGGTTGTTGGCCACCGATGGGCACGTCAGATCCCGGCCAGAAGAAGGTGGCGCTAATCTTGTCCTGCACACACGCACGCACACACACACACACACACACACACACACACACACACACACACACACACACACACACACACACACACACACACACACACACACACACACACACACACATATACACACACACACACACACACACACACACACACACACACACACACACACACACACACACACACACACACCGTTTAAATATTACACATAATACATTGAATATTGAGTCACGTGTTTTATGCTTGATGAGCCCCTTCTATCCGTTGTCATGGGATATGTTCAAACAGGTGATTGAGTAACAAAGTGAATTCTTCGAGCTGGTTGTGAGTTGGGGACTTACCTGGCGCGTAATGGTATTCCAGATGGGTTCGCCGCCCCACCACCGGCCTTTCATTGACTCGTCATTGCCAATAGAAAAAGTGGCGTGAAACTCGGGGTCGTAAAATTTGTTTGAAATGATGCCGTGTGACTCAGGGTACCGTCCCTGTGTGGGCAAGGCAATGACAGGTTTTGTAGCTGCCAAACAGCAGTAATGAAACAACTATTGCAAGGCTTGACAGACATGACCTTCGAGGCGAGCGTGTGTTACCGTGACAAGGGTGTAGTGGTTAGGGAAAGTCTGGCTGGGATAAGAAGGCTGCAGGAAGGCAGCGTGAACTCCATTGTCGGCCAGTGTCTTCACGGTTGGTGTCACATCGTAATTCAAGTAGTCTGCGCGAAAACCGTCCATGGAGACCAGAATGACTGGATGCTCAACGTAATCCATAGTGCATTGGTAAGCCGCTGCCGCCGCGTACACCTGTCACGATGCAGGTGTGTGAGATCAGTGGTCAACATTCACACTGAAGGACGTATTTCTTAGCATTGCGTAGTTACATGTAAGCTCAGTGTTACTTTCCTACTGTCTTGTGAAGGTGCTTATAATGATTTTCAAGGTAACAGAAAAATAGGATTTGAACTAAATGTTAAAATTAGGTAGTACTACTACTACTACTGCTAGTACTGCTACTACTACTATTACTGCTACTATTACTACTATTACTACTACTACTACTACTACTTCTACTACTACTACTACTACTACTACTACTACTACTACTACTACTACTACTACTACTACTACTACTATTACTGCTACTACTACTACTACTACTACCACTAATACTAATACTACCATGAACCCTGATGACAGGCTACTCTAGGCCAGGTACTCACCATACTCATGAGAAGCCACTGGAACATGCTGGAAGGATTCAGAGAACAGTATTGAGACACTTTCATTGCCTTACACACGCATGTCTCACTCACATCACAGCAATAAGAAGACGTCTTTGCCTCCTTGGGTATCAGGTTATATAACGAACATACGGAATTCTACTGTAAGTCACTTATAGGTATGTGAACTGAGACGCACTGAGTTTCAAGTTAGCATATAAACGTGTAAGTACTGCCATACTTAATTCCTTGAACTTACTTGAAAATATATGTGAAGGGTTTTGGGGACACAAATAATAGGACAAACTTGTATCGTAGCGTCGAGGTTGGGGTCGCTCAGTACACTAAATTGACTCAGTGTAACCGGACGTGTATTGCGCAGTTTCCCTTGATAGAGTGGGATTGCCATACACATCCACATATGCAGCTGGGAAGTGTACAGGTGTGTTCCTCTTTATATCCTCAAACTATCATTAAGGTCTTGTTACTTTATCTAACCACATCACGATAGGAACGAGTGTATCACTTTTAGTCCGAAAAAGACGAAAAATACTTTGCCCTGCAGTGGACTCAGGAGCTGATGATGTATTACTTAAAATATCGATGCGTGCACTTGATAAAAGAAATATTAACAATAGATATGATGTAAATTGATGAAATTGTTGAAAGCTGGTAACTCGATGGTAATCTGAGGTGAACGTTATCAACACTATGGGTGGCGAGGCAGCTGTGTGAGCCCACGACCCACGGTGTTCCGAGTAATACAAGGCTTAGAACAGTCACATATCAGGCTGCAGTTCAATGTTATTATGTTATGTTACTTATAACTCATTATACAATACTGTGTAATGAGAAAACAGAGCGATGCCAACTAGTTTGTTAATGATCATTACATAAACCTGGTATAAGAAATGTTAAATAATGACGCACGCGCACGCACACACACACACACACACACACACACACACACACACACACACACACACACACATGCACACACACACACACACATACACACACACACACACACACACACACACACACACACACACACTTCTTTATCTAAAGGTATTTCCTATAGACAACAACACCTTGCACAAACTCAAATTGGAGCGCATTTATGTGAAATTCCCACATTAATCCACGTAATGGAATAATGTACTGCCTATGGATTAAATTGAACGTGAAATTGTGCAGCCGTTAATAAGGATAGGGAGGGAATACTATATGGGACTATATTCCTATACATCTGTCATATTCTTTTATTTTTCTAATTATTACTTAGCACTACAACATTAGTGAAGTGCGTTCAGAAAAATGTAGGAACTTAAAGAATGTAACAGCTATTTTTATTTTATTTCTTAATGAAGATGACGCTTGTGCAGAAATTTTCAGGTTGAATCCTAACCAAACCAAACCAAACCAAAACTACTGGTAGGCTGTACATTACTTACCTGCAAGATGAAAATTAATGTCATGTTGTATGTCTCCCATATATAAATACAGTTATTTTTTCTTATCACAAGTTATCTAACGCGCTCGTGAGAATTATACCAGCCTCCCTGTCGCTCATCCTTGCTTCTCTCTACCTCCTGTCCTTGCCTCCTGTTTCTGTTTTTCCCATTTCCTCCTCTTCCCCTCTCTCTCTCTCTCTCTCTCTCTCTCTCTCTCTCTCTCTCTCTCTCTCTCTCTCTCTCTCTCGTGTCCTACCTTGCCTAATCTCATTTCCAGGTGTTTTTAACCACAACAATCAGCATGAAGGCATCTGAAAGAACCAGTAGGAGTTATTAGAACCTATGCCATCTATATACACACAACACATGTCACTCCGCAGCGGCGAGATGGAGTGGTGTACGGTGGGGAGTGTGGTGGGGAGTATTGGGTGAGGAGTGTGGTGAGGAGTGATGGGTAAGGAGTGAGGTGGGGAGTATTGGGTGAAGGGTGAGGCGTGACTTCTCGGCAAATCTTAGAAGGTTCATTTCGTAAACCTGTACTTCTCATCCTCAAGTCTCACACTTCCTCACGAACATCCGTCAAAGCTTCCATGACTTGACTCAAACGCCGTAGAGAGTCTTGCAAATCGTAAATACATATGGTTCAAAATAACAGAGTGAGGTAAGTTATAAGTTATTTAATGAAAAAAAAAAAAAGAGAGCAAGCGCCAGATAGAGTAAGGTAAGTATATGTGCTGAAATACCAGATACATTTTGATGCTGAATGGTGTATAGTATTTTGTACTACTAATAATGATAACTAGGTCAAGGATTTCATGTCATATTCATGTTAAAAGCAATAAATAGTTATCATTATCTATATTTCTATATTTATATTAGTTTATATTTTCATATCTCTCTTTATAGCTGGTACCTATCACTATTGATGTAACATTTATTTATATGTATATTTATTTATTCATCTATCTATCTTGTTATCTGAAAGGTGTGTCGTCCCCCCATAAGTCACTTGTACTGATAAGTCACTTGTACACATAAGTCACCCGCCACTTGCGGCTCTTAGAGCCATGATTCGGCTCTTATCGTTTATCTTGAAGAGCCGGCTCATATAGCCGGCTTGTTCACGAACGACACATCACTAGAAGGGTTAGCCCCGATCCTAAACCTGAACTGACCACCTCAAGTTCACTGAAGATAAGGCGGAGCTGCTAAGAACTGGTAAGAATACTTGTGATCATGGCCGCTTTGAATCACTTTTTAGGTTTTCCTTTTACTCTTGCTCTTCTTTCTTTTCTTCTTCTTCTTCTTTTTATCACATTTATTCTTCTTTACACTTCACTTGTACGTTTATCTTTTATCTAACTCAAACGTATCTTTTGTTTATGGTTTGAATGTAGCGCCAAACCTGCATTTCCAATATTATCTTCCAATCGCATACATATATCATACATCTAAATACATATAATAACACACAAAATTAGTACACATACAGAATATCAAAGCATACAAAGAAAAGGTAACAATTAAAGCTGACATATTTTTTCCTGCGTACTTGTTAAGAAATCCATTTACCTTCAGCTGACAAAACAACAAGGAAGTGTAAGGTGCTCGTCCCTTATCACACCACACGACAGGTACACACACTCGTAACATATAATAAACTAATTAAAGTGAGTATTATAAGCGTGTATCTTGCAGGTGAGTAGCGTGAAGCAGCGTGAGAGGGTATGTGTGTGTGTGTTCCTGGTGCCTAGTGAGGGTAATAACACGTCACGTCTTGCCTACAATACACGGATTTTACAGTACCAGTTTCGATTACGTGTAGGGCAGGTGTGTGTGGGTGTGCAGGTGTGTAGGCAGGTGTGTGGGTGAATGGTTGTTTAAGAAACCCTCGCAGGTGTTTATTAAAGGTGTGTAATGGTATTTAGGTGAAGGACAAACCACCTTGTTTTGTGTTAAGAAAGATACCTGTGTCTGGCGCCTTTAATACGAGGGTTCAGGGCATGTGTTTGAGGTTAAATGTTGTCTGGGGTTGAAAGTGTCTGTCTGTAACTCATCCTTGTAATGCAGATAAATATTCACCTTTGTTTGGAAGTTGATTAAGAAAAAAAAAAATATTGCTGGTGTGTGTGTGTGTGGTGGTTGCTTAAGAAAGGCTCGTAGGTGTTAATTAAAGGTGTGTAGTGTTGGTTAGGTAAAGGACAGACCACCTTGTTTTGTGTTGAGGAAGGCACCTGTGTGTTACTCTTTACTTCAAAATGTAGGTGACTCTTGTTTTTAATACTTGGCACACATAACAAAACTGGCTGTATTGTGTGTGGGTGAAAGTGTTTGTTTGTCTGTCTGTATGTCATCCATCCTTGTAATGCAGGAAAATAATCACACAAAATAAGTGTGGGTAATTTTTCACAATAAGGCCAATTAAGAGTAACTAGCGTTATACACAAATATGCAACACCATTGAATACATAAATGGGTAAAGATTCGTAAGACGACCCACTCGATATCTCCTTACGTTTATAATGCATTGCAAATTCAAACTCAGATACTTGTTCAGATCACCTCAAACAGTTATGCCACTGAATTACAGAAAAAGAAAAAGAAAAAATTTTAAGGTTACGTTATGTTTTGTTACGTTTGATTAAGTTTAGTTAGGTTGTTATGTTATGTTAATTTAGAAGCTATCAAAGGTTTTCTATGACTATAAGTAGGGTGTTGTGCGAGGTGCACACGTCATTTTCTTTCGTAGCCACACGCCATGCTGGTGAAGATGTAAAAATTTACCCCAAAAAAAACTTTGTTAGCATAACCTTCCCAGAGCTGCAGTTAAATAAGCCTAACCAAAACTAACCCAACCGAACCTAACTAAACGTAACCAAACCTAACCAAACCTAACGTAACCTAAACAAATTTATATTCATATTTTTTTCTGTAACTCAGCGGCATAACTGTTTGGTGTGATTTGAACAAGTATCTGAGGTTGAATTTGCAGTGCATTATAAAGGTAACGAGATATCAAATGGGTCGTCTTACAAATCTTTACCAAAAGATTCACCATCTCTTCAAAATTGTTTCCCCAAGTGATTAATGTAAGAAAAAGTAAATATTGGATGGATGTTGGTTAGGTGAGGTTAGGTTGTATTACAAAAGTTTTGATTTGGTTAATTTCAAATGTATTATTGTCTTAAAGGGCTATCAGAATGCGGACGATTCTTACCTGCATCATTGCCTAGATCTTTTCATTCTTTTAATATCTACCGCAAATTTATGATAACACTAATATAGCCTTGTTCTATTATGTTTAAAGGAGGGAACACACATGTCACTCTGTGAACAACTACATTCAACTGTTGAGGCTCTCTGCAGGGATTTCAATCAGTCAAATAGCTTAGATTTCAAAGGTTACGTTACCTTAGGAAAGGCTAGATTTATATATATTTTTCTTAAATTGAGAAAACAGGCAAGGCAAGTAGGGTTGATGATGGTATACTGAGGAACACTTTTTACTGGTGTTGTGTATGAGGGTGCCGGGTGGCTCTGGTACAGTGGTCGGCTCGTGACCTAAAAGTTGCAGGTTTAATCCTGGCTCACATCAGCTTCTTGGTGAGAGGTAACACTCTTGTTAACTCTAGCAGAACTATATGGTCTATAGTTACTTAGTTTGATGAATTATTTAATCGCCTTTTTACCGGTATTCCATATTACTTTTTTTTATTTATGAGGATGAAACTATTTTTTATGATAAGTTTTGATGTATTTTGTAATTATCTGTTACTTCTAAATCTAAATCACTATATATATATTAAAAAAAATATTTATTTTGTGGCAAAGGGGGCTAGATTAATAAAAAAAGTAAAATACTTGTGACTTGCAGAAGCAACAGATAGCAAATGAATTCAAAACTTATGAAATATCAGTAAAAAAAATGTTGTCCCTGAAATCGGTGATAGGCCGCAAAGACTAATTAACCATTTGAATTATAACATAAGAATATAAGGAAGCTACAAAAAGCCCGGGGACCTACGCATGATAGTTCCTGTTACTCCCTTATTACCTACATCTACCTCTTATCCCCATCCATAAAGCCGTCTAGTCTTCTTTTAAAACTCCCTATCGTCTGTGCACTAACTACCTACTGACTGAGTCTATTCCAATCATCCACCACCCTATTTGTAAACCAATTTCTGCCTATCTCTTTTCTAAATCTACATTTCCAGTTTGAATCCGTTACTTCTTGTTCTATCCTGGCTACTGACTGTAAGAACCTTTCCTATATCCCCCTTATTAAAACCGTTCTCCCAGAATTGGAATTTTGTTTCAGAGTGATGTTCTATTATCCAAATGATCACAGCAGTCAAGAATACATGCAATGGTGATTAGCAGTGTAAGGGGAGTGTGTTGGGTGTCAAGATGGGATGAAAGCAATGAGAATGTGTATCAGAACCTTGGCATGGGTGCAACAGCAAAGGAAATATATTGTGGAGTGGTTGAATGGGTAAAGCATTGTACACTGAGTTGGCTTGGACATGTGATGAGAATGAATGAGTTTGTTAGAGGCTATACATGAGTAATGTTGAAGGGCAGAATGCAAGGAGGCCACCAGTGAAGTGGAGGGAAAGAGTGAATAAGTATTAGAGGGAGTGAGATGAGAGGCGGAGCCTTGATCACGATGTGAGGGAATGCCAGAACAATGAAAGATAGATACTCTTCTGCTATGGCCACCCCCTTAAGGGAAGCCCCTACAGGGGACACCTCGTTGGATGTATAGGTAGATTGATTGATATAACCTGCCTAATTAATTTTCTTTGGACCTGAGACTGACTAAGAAATGACATGCACTCAATCACATGTAGCTATGGTTTATTTTGTATTTCTTTGGAACTATGCCCGTCTCATTATAAAGGACATCTATGGTATATGAATTGCCTTTGCATATACAAGGTACTAGTGTGCTGCTTTTCTGTCACAAATCACTTGTTTCTGAGATAATTTCTTTTTATAATTAATTTCTGTGGCAGTCATTGCCAGCCACCATGACGGTTGATACAAAAAAAAGGAATAGGATAAGGAAAGAATCTGTTAAGATATTGTATACAATAATTAGGAGATTGTATAGGGCAGTTAGGAGACTGTACATGGCACTTAGACTCAGCTATCTGCCACCTCAACAGGCAAGGATATGTATGCCATTGTTATTTAAGACAATGCTTACTTGTCCACATAGACACACGTGTTTATGAACGCTGCCGTATTCACACGTGTACAAGGAAGGACTGTGAAGAAAATGGAATAGTTTTCATGCTAAGGCTGGGCTTCATCATCTCTTTACTACACTTGTGGTCTTGTCACGTGGTTATTACTTTCAAAATTATGATAATGAAGATGATTGTGATGTAACAACTGCCACCTGATAGCAGAATTCTGAGCACTAATAAATCATATTCTCTTAATAGAAAACCAAACTTGGAGATCTAGTGTATTTGAAATTATGAAATTACAAATAAGGAAGTTTTACTGTAATGTTATTTGAAAGAAAGCAATGCACTGTGTTAGACTAAAGATCAGTAATTAGAAAATACATGAAAGACCGTGAGGGATGCATGTACAGTTGAAGGGAAGGATGGATTGAGAAATGTGGATGTGTTAGAGCAACTGTGATGTGTGATGTGGTAAGTGTTGGGCAGTATGTATAAGGATGAATACTTTGAGATGGTTTGGGACTATGGAAGGGATGGAAGATGGGAGATTGACAGTGTATGAGAGTCAAGTGAAAGGGAAATGGAAGCAGAGGATAAGATTGATGGAGTGAAAAGTATGTGAGTGAGAGTAGTAAGAGATGGTAGATGTTCAACTAATAATAGGAGGAGACAGGGTGGAATGGAGGAATTTTATTTGTGGTCACACCTTGAAGGAATAAAGCAAGAGACAAAAAAAAAAGTGAAAAAGCCTTGTGAGAAATATATATATATATATATACAAACACATCATCATCATCATCATCATCATTAATAGTAACAGTGAAAGGGAACAGGATGAAGGGTAGTGTAAGAATTATAGTCTTGGCTACCCTGGCTGCCTTTCCCTTGTCATGTCACTTGATCATACATACGTTCACCCAGACTTGGCTGGCACCACACTGTCTCCACCTTGGCCTTGCTCTTTGCTCTTGGTGTTCACTATGGATAACTTTTATGTACGTGTGTATTCCTCTCTTCTCTAAAGTCTGTGTTGATGTTTTTTAAGTATATAATAATTCTATAGTTATTGTGAAATGTTTCATGTCAGTATGATTATGATTATTTGATATTATATTCCTCGCCTATGTATAGTGTCAGGAAAGCCACTTTTGTCCTTTGTTTCATCATCATTATTATTACTCCCCACGTGATCTCAAGTCTGTTGTTCAGTGATACACTTCACATCACATTAGTCATGATAATTAAGGCAAAACCTTACACATCTGATAACATTTTTAGTGTCAGAGCTATGAACTTGAAGTAAGAAAATAGTTTTTCGTAAACAGTGAATTCTTGATGGTTTATATTCGTATATATTCCAGTTTAAAAGTAAGCTTTGATATAGGTAAGGAAAATTGAGGCCAGCCTTATGTAGTTGATGGGTTTTAATGGACAAAGTCATGACTGATAATAGGCAAGGCTCACATGTGCATCTGTATTGCTTATAAATAGCACCAAAAGTGTGGATTGGAATGCTCCTCCTTTGGTGTTAGTTCCCCCAGTGTTGGCTAAGGGTTCCCGTGTTGCTAAGAGCTGCCTCCCACAGATGAATAACTATGTGGCAATATTGCATAAAATAATGATGAATCAGTAAAAATATGATCCAGGGAAAGTCTAGCACTTAGGATCTATCTGTAAGGGGAGGGTGCCAAGGTCAGTTGCTGTGTATCAATTTTTAAAAATGTTATTAAATCTTTTGGATGAAGGATTTATTTAGTGTATAGTTACGTCATTATAACTG